>BLSH010421710.1:261983-293587 GCA_018402905.1 Glandirana rugosa
CTGGGAACCACGTACTGTGGGACAGCCACCGCCATCAGGTTTTTGAAACTGTCTGTGTCCACCAGACAGAATGACAGCATTTCAAAGGCCAGGAATTTGGAAATGCTGGCATTCAGGGCCAGGGATCGTGAGTGGGTAGGGGGGTACTTCCTCTTTCTCTCCAGTGTTTGGGAGATGGAGAGCTGTAAGCTTCCATGGGACCATGTGGAAATGCTTGGGGATGGTGGCGGACATGGTGGCGTTGCTGTCATATCGTCTGTTTGCTGGGTGGCAGGTGACACTGTCACTGTAGAAGTGGAGGAAGAGGCCGAGGCAGCAGCAGAAGAGGAAGCAGGAGGAGGCCGAGACCTTTCTTGGATTTTGAGGTAATTATTCAAATGCAGCTTGTGCCTTGAATTTAGATGCCTGGTCATGGGGGTTGTGCTCAGGTTGAGAACATTTATGCCCTGGCTCAGGCTATCATTGCACAGCTTGCAAACCACTCGTGTCTTGTCGTCAGCACATTGTCTGAAGAACTGCCACGCGAGGGAACACCTTTGAGCTGCCTTTGGTGTGCTAGGTCCCTGGGTGCGGTGGCTAGTAGCAGGCATACTGTCTAGGGGACACTCGCTCTGCTTTTGCAACCTGCTTCCTCTTTTGCTGTGCTGTTGCCTCTGTGCGACCACCACCTCTTCCCCCAAACTGTACACGTCACTCGCATGACCCTCATTCCATGTAGGGTCTAGGACCTCATCATCCTCCACATCATCTTCCACCCACCCTTCACCACTGCCCTCCTTGTCAGTCTGCACACTGAGGAAAGCAGCAGCAGTTGGCACCTGCGTTTCGTCATCATCAGAGACGTGCTGCGCTGGTGTTTCCATGTCCTCATCCTGCAACAGAAGTGGTTGGGCATCGGTGCACCCAATGTCTTTCACTTCTGGGGCAGCGCTATGTGGATGGCCCACGGAAAGCACACCAGGAGAGTCATCAAAAAGCATAAGAGTCTCTTGCATGACTTGGGGCTCAGACTGCTTGGCTAATTTACAAGGGGCTGAGGTGAAAGACAGATGGCCATGGGGTTCAGGTGCCAACTCTGAGCTTTCATCAAGGGATCGGGAGGGAGACAATGTGAAGGAACTGGAGGCATTGTCAGCCACCCAATCTACTATCGCCTGTACTTCTTCTGGCCTCATCAATCGTTGAGGGGCATTCTGGCCTACCATATACAGGTGAAGGTTCTGTTGCCTACCTGAGGAAGGTGTTTCCCATGTGCGTGTAGCTGGCACACCTCGACCACGTCCTCTTCTTCCAACAGGAGGTTCACCAACACCACCAACACCAGCATCACCAGCAGCACCATGACCACGTCCCTTATTTTCTCTCATCATTGTGCCCGCAAATGTACTCTGTAGCCCTATGTAAGTATTTATTAATACCAATTAATACCATTTTTTTCTTTTTGAAAACACCAACGTAGACTGACTTTTTATTTTGGTGCAAGAAATGCACCGCTCACACCAACAGCTGGAAGCTCTCCCTTTAGAACTAGGAGATGATTTTTGAACAATAATCTGTCACTTACAGCAACAGCTAGAACCTCTCCCTTTAGAACTAGGAGATGATTTTTGAACAATAATCTGTCCCTCTAAGCAACAGCTGGAAGCTCTCCCTTTAGAACTAGGAGATGATTTTTGAACAATAATCTGTCACTTACAGTAACAGCAGGAACCTCTCCCTTTAGAACTAGGAGATGATTTTTGAACAATAATCTGTCCCTCTAAGCAACAGCTGGAAGCTCTCCCTTTAGTACTAGGAGATGATTTTTGAACAATAATCTGTCACTTACAGCAACAACTAGAACCTCTCCCTTTAGAACTAGGAGATGATTTTTGAAAAATAATCTGCCCCTCTAAACAGAAGCCTCTACCAATGCAGTCAGATCGTTCTGTAATGCAGGGGTTGTTCTGCAATCTGTCACTCAAAGCAGCAGTATGAGAAATCTCAAATTACTCCACAATCAGATCGTTGTGTACGATCGTAACGTTCGTTGTGTAATGCAGGGTTTGATCTGCAATCTGTCACTCAAAGCAGCAGTTTGTGAAATCTCAAATTACTCCATAATCAGATCGTTGTGTAATGCAGGCTGAGGTCTGCAATCTGTCCCTCAGAGCAACAGTAGTAGTAATCTCAGGATGCAGGATCAGATGTTAAAATGTCTGCAATCTGTCCCTCACAAAAACGCTGGCAGCTTCCTCTCCCTATACTAGTCAGAGTCTCAGAGAGCATGTGACTGCAGCATTAAGTGACTCCAGCTTAGCTGGGTCACATGATGCACTGGCCATTCACAGCCATGCCATTAGTAGGCATGGCTGTGATGGCTTCTAAGGGCAAACCAGTGAAACGCTTGTTGATTGGCTGCCCTGCAGCTATTCAACATGCGTGATCAACCACCAGAACCCAGAACCGGAACTCAAGCGTTTTTTGAAATGTCCGTGTTCGGGTCCGGGTCCCGGACACCCCAAAGTTCGGTACGGACCCGAACGTTACAGTCCGGGTTCACTCAACACTAGTTAGTAACAATACATGCCAGGTGAAGCAAAAACAAGCAACATGTTAACTAAATTGGAAATTTCTCCTACCCAAGCATGGTTCAAGTGTGGCTGAGTGGTCCCCCAAGTTACCATAGGTCTGAAAAGGTCGAGGATGTCTAACTTTCTGCACTTCCTTTTGCGGTAATCCTGTGTTTTTAGGCACTGAAATAGAACTATGAGTCATGGAAGGGGATAGCACTGGATATGGGCTGGGTCCTTGACTAGACACGACATGGTCCTTGACATATGTCATGCCTTGACCGGGGATCATTCCTGGGACCTGTGTTCTTGTGGTCGGTTCCTTACGGCCTTAGCCATGGAGTAGCTACTATCTTTGTCGAGTCCTGGGTATCTACTGCTTTCGGATGGTGACTCTGGCTCCAACCAGTGGCCAGCTGTATGCCGTCACCTCAATTAGTACCCTATGTATCCTAACTTCCCCTTCCTGTCTTTGCCTGAGTATAGATTTCAGTTACTGCTAGTCATTATACCTGATTGTTTGCCTGTTACTAACTTTGCTTGTTCCCGTCTACGCCTTTGGATTGCCCTCTTGTACTACGTTGATCGATTTTTGCCTGTCCCTGATGCCATTTCTGGTAAAGCCCTTGGATCACTGCCTGGATTTGCTACAGGACCAACATTGGGTCACCCTTGGCTCCCAACTACAACCTCAACTAACTGTGAGTCATTTATTTATTTGTTGTTCCTTGATTGGGGTTGTTTGCACTTACCATAGAGGTCCCAGAATTCTGTCAGCAGTACTGCAACCATCCTCCACCTGATACCGGGATAACAAGACTACTGGTCAGGAAACCGGAGTGACAGTTGGGGTTCCTGGTAGACCTAACAGTATACTCAGGCCAGATGGAGCTCCGTGAGTTGGTGCAGGCAGTCTCTCATCAGGGACTACTGCTGGGAAAACAGGCTAACCATGTGCAGTCATTGGAGGAGAAACTAGATTCTATCATGGCTATGTTGGCCTCTTTATCTGCTGCACATGGGTCCAGTCCTGCTGCACCTAGTGACTGGGGCTAGGGAACCTGTGGTCGTATCTATACCACTGGATCCTCTGGCTCCTAAAATCCCTCTCCCTTAGAAGTATGATGGATTCCTATTCCTAAACTATTGTCGTTTACATTTTAAAAATCAGCGTGCTGGGTTTACCTCTGCTGAAGCCAAGGTGACATTTATCATTTCCCTGCTCAAAGGCAGAGCTTTGTCCTGGGTGTCCCCTCTTCTTGAGAAGGAGTCTCCAGTGCTCACCGACTATCCCACCTTCATGAAGGTTTGAAAAAATGTTTGACGTTCCTGGCAGAGTATCTGCGGCCAAGTCCAGTATTCTTGACTTACATCAGGGTAAGCGCAGCATAGCGTCCTATGCCATAGAATTCCATACGCTAGCGGTAGAGACCAACTGGGACAGTAGCGCCCTTAAGGCTGCATTCCGCAGAGGGTTAGCGGAATGCATTAAGGACGAATTAACATACCGTGATATCCCAGCGGGTCTGGTGGAGTTTATCAACTTGCGTATCCTGGTGGATACTTGCTTCTCTGAGCATCAGTTAGAGAGAGGGCGCCAAGGACAATATAATCCTCCCAGACTTGATACTAAGTCTCCTCCTTGACAATCTCTAGTCCCTTCTGTCCCCTCTCCTGTCGGGTCTGAGGAAGAACCCATGGACATAGGGGGCGGTGCGGCTGTCGGACAGTGAACGCACTAAACGCAGGACCTTAGGCCTCTGTCTATATTGTGAGAAGCCAGGTCATGTGCTGCATTCTTGTCCGGTTCGGCTGGAAAACCTCTGGTATTAATGGATGGGTGAGGAGTCCCATTAGGCCCTGCTGTTTAAAACCCTCTTCAGGAGAGACTTCTAGTCCCTATCTCTTTGTCCTGGAATGACCAGTGCTTCTCCACAGTAGCCTTTATTGATTCTGGCGCTGGTGGTGTGTTTTTAGATGCAGCTCTGGTTAAGAGACTCCAGATCCCCATGGTTTCTAAAACCCTTCTTCTCTGATTGACTACCCTTGGTGGAGCCCCTCTGGGTGATGGCCTTATTACCCATGAGTCCAAACCCCTTTCTGTCCATTTAGGGGCTCTGCATCAAGAGGTTTTGTCTTTTGACATTATCCTGTCCCCCGCGTTCCCTTGGTTATGTAAAAATAACCCATCTATCGATTGGTCCTCTGGTCAAATTTCGGCTTGGAGCACCTCCTGTCTTGTCCACTGTCTCCAAAAGGTGGTACGCAATTAAGTGTCCGTCCAATTGGTGTCTACCAATCCTGAATAACCAAATTACTGTAAAGAATCGGTATCCTCTTTCCCTGATAAATGAATTGTTTGACCGGGTCCAAGGATCAAAGGTCTTTACCAAACTGGACCTTCGTTCAGCATACAATCTTATTAAGATTAAAGCAGGAGACGAATGGAAGATAGCCTTTAATACGAGAAGGGGGCATTATGAGTGTCTTGTGATGCCATTCGGTCTCTGCAATGCCCCTGACGTATTCCAGGAGTTTGTGAGTGCCATTTTCAGGGATCTACTTGACTTTGTTGTCGTCTACTTAGATGATATACTCATTCACTCTGAAGATTTGAAGCTTCATCGTTGCTATGTACGCACTGTTCTCTAACGTTTAAGAGATCTCCGGTTGTATGCTAAACTTTCCAAATGCTTTTTTGAACAATCAGAAATATCTTTCCTAGGGTATAAAATTTCTTCTGAAGGATTCCTGATGGATCCCAAGAAACTCGATGCTATCTTACAGTGGCCCAGACCTTCCACGTTAAAAGAAGTCCAGCGGTTTATTGGATTTTCAAACTACTATCGAAAGTTCAAGAATTTTCCCAAGATTCTGGCTCCCAACACAGCCCTCACCAAAAAAGGGACCAACTGCTCTCAGTGGGCTCCTGAAGCTCTGGAAGCATTTAATCATCTAAAGTCTGCTTTTTGCTCTGCTCCTGTGCGTCGTCATCCTCACCCTTCTGCTCAATACTTTTTGGAAGTGGATGCCTCCGAAATAGGTGTTGGGCAGTGTTATCCCAACGAGACCCTTCTTCCAACAAACTACATCTGGTTGCCTTCTTCTCCAAAAACTACGACATAGGGAATAGAGAAATTCTGGCTATAAAATTAGCATTCTCTGAATGGCGACATTTATTAGAAGGTACGGAACTCCCAGTTGTAGTTCAAGCTGACCATAAAAATTTAACCTACTTGGAAAAGGCTCAGAGACTGAATTCCAGACAAGCCCGCTGGGCATTATTCTTCACCCGGTTTAATTTTGTTGTAACATACATTCCTGCTACTAACACCAAGGCCGATGCCCTGTCTCGGCAATTCCCTAGCGAAAGTCACCAAGCTCCCCCGGAGCATATTGTTCCTCCAGAACAAATTATTGTTCAACTGAATACTACCTTACAAAGGAGCTTGTTGGCTGCTCAATCCCAGGCTCCTACCAATCTCTCGGTTCCGGCTAATACGTTGTATATGCCTGCAGACTTACGTAAAGAAGTTTTGCAATGGGGCCATGGACAAAAGATATCTGGGCATCCTGGTATGAAACAAACTTTCTTACGCCTGAAATCCCTGGTTTGGTAGCCTACGCTTAAGAAGGATGTGGTTGCCTTTGTTAGAGCTTGCACTGTTCCTTATTCTCTTTCGACTCATATCAGTATGGATTTTATCATGGATTTGCCGGCTTCCAGGGGGAATACCGTCATCTGGGTAGTTGTAGACAGCCCTACCTTCAGCCCCAAGCCTGGCTCTATCTTTTGTTGAAAATGTTGTCCGTTTACACTGTATTGTGGTCGATATTGTTAGCAACACAGGCCCGCAATTCATTTCTTCGTTCTGGAGAGCTGTATGCAAACATCTGGGTATCAAGAACTCCCTGTCTTCTGGATACCATCCTCAATCTAACTGCCAAACATCAAGATTTAGAGACCTATCTAAGATCTTACGTTAATGCTGAACATGATGACTGGAGTGAGATGCTTCCTCTAGGTCAAATATCCCACAACTCACAGTGGCACTTTTCCTTGAAATGTTCTCCTTTCCAAGCTGCCTTTGGTTATCAACCCAAAGTCCTCCACTTCCAATCTTCACAAGCAGAGGTACCTGAGGCAGCCAACATGGTGTCTAGGTTAACCAAGCATTGGAAAGAAATAAGGAAAGTGTTACTGCAGTCTGTTCGCAGTTACAAGGGGTATGCAGATCGTCGCAGAAGACCTGCACCCCGTTTTTGTCTTAATCAGCTGGTATGGTTATCCACTAAGTACATCAAACTGAGACAACCATCCCCCAAATTTGGGCATAAATATATAGCACCCTTCCGCATTCTTAGTCAAGTCAACCCGGTAGCCTATAAACTTTGTTTGCCCTCACATCTTCGGATTCCCAATACGTTTCACGTATCCTTGCTTAAACCTTTTTACAAGAATTTTTTTCGCTACCCTCTAGATGTCCTTCTCCTGTCTTGGTAGATAACCATCAAGAATATGAAATCAGTAAAATTCTGGATTCTCGATGTAAGGGTAGACAATTGCAGTATCTGGTGGACTAGAAAGGCCACTCCATTGCAGAAAGAACTTGGGTACCCGCTTGCGATGTCCATGCCCCACGACTAGTCAAATTATTCCATGATAGGCATCCTTCCAAGCCAAAATAGTCGGGGGCATCTTTGTGTGGGGGGTACTGTCACGCCTTGACCGGGGATCGATCCTGGGACCTGTGTTCTTGTGGTAGGTTCCTTACGGCCTTAGCCACGGAGTAACTACTATTTTTGTGGAGTCCTGAGTATCTACTGCTTTCGGATGGTGACTCTGGCTCTACCCAGTGTCCAGCTGTAGGCAATCACCTCAATTAGTACCCTATATATCCTCACTTCCCCTTCCTGTCTTTGCCTGAGTATAGGTTTCAGTTACTGCTAGTCACTATACCTGATTGTTTGCCTGTTACAAACTTTGTTTGTTCCCAATTACGCCTTTGGATTGCCCTCTTGTACTACGTTGACTGAATGTTGCCAAATTTTGCCTGTCCCTGACGCCGTCTTTGGTAAACCCCTTGGATCTCTGCCTGGATTTGCTACAGGACCAACATTGGGTCACACTTGGCTCCCAACTACACCCTCTACTAACTGTGAGTCATTTATTTATTTGTTGTTCCTTGATTGGGGTTGTTTACACTTACCATAGAGGTCCCAGAATTCTGGCTGCAGGACTGCAACCATCCTCCACCTGATACTGGGATAACAAGACTACTGGTCAGGAAACTCTGGACTTTCAGGGTCCAGTGGCTCAATTGGAGGAGACAGAACTGTTGGGCTAGAGACCTCAGGAGCTACAGTCCAATCATTCACTCTCATGAATATCAGGTAGATCTGATGAGAGGTGTACCTAAAGCTAGAGCGAGACATACTCTGAAGTGTCGTTTGACCTATCTTCATCACTTGAGGAACAGAGAGCAAACTATTTCTATGCCAGGTTTGCCTTCTGCCTCCTGCCTTCTGGCCCCTTTATCTTGTATGCTGGGATCCCGGGCAATTTGTTCACCACTGAAAAAAATCCTCAACAGCCTTCCACAACCAGTGTATATATAGAGAAGGACTGCGCTACCCCTTTTGGACACTATGTCCTCCTCTACACAGCTGCAACAATGAGGTGCGATTCCTACACCCAAAGGACACAAAATTATAAACAAAAAAGCTGCGCTTGTGTGGAAGACATAAAATTAATAACAAAAAAAGAACAGTGTACAATATTCTGAAATGAATATAGAAGACAGTGATTCAGTGAAAAAAATCATACATCCCCTATCCAATGTAAGTCCATATAAAATGGATGAGTAGTAATCCCGTGCAATGGTGAAAAGAAAAAAGAGTGTCCTTATTCAGATCTCCCAATGTAAACCGACATGCACCACTCCACCAAATGGTAAGACGACCTCCACCACAGATAGGTTTGCTCTTACCAGATCACCTGGACCCCTTATTATAGGAGGTCAGGAACGCCTGTGTGGATCAAGGCCTCCACAGGGCCGCACCGGTCTATTTTCTGAGGGACACCCGCCTTGCTCCGTTGGATCTCCTAGGTTCCTTATTGAAGGGATCAGTAGCCACTTCCTGAGGTGTGGACTAGATCAGGGATCATAAATGTACACAGAACCGACCTCTTCGATCCACCCTGGGATAACCTCGGTTGCCCAAAGAAAAAAGTAGGCCGGATAGTGTGATACCGTTTGGACAAACAATTTTATTAAAAATGGTAAAACTCACATGGATCCAGATAAACAACAGCTGTGTGGTGATAAAATCAGTCAGCGGTGGTAGCGAGACAGCACTCCGCCCGATCGATTTCTTCTCCAAAGGACGTCTTCCGGGGCATGGAGGCTGTCTCTCATCACCGCTTTACATATGCTTCCCCAAGCCATTACCGGCCAATCACATCTTCCGTCGGAGGGATATGTCCCTCCCATCCTATATATCGTGTTAGTGATGACATGTGTCCGGATTTGTGTACTAACCTTGTCCCTGCGCATCCTTATGTCGTAGGGCTAAGTTCATGCGTCTGCATTCCAGGCAGACCCGACACGCCGTGATACCCTAGGTCGCGCGGACCGGAAGTTCGCGTTCCACACAGGGCCGCCAAGCTTCCGCATCCTGTGTCACGCAGACCGGATGTTTACAACTTTGCGTTTCAAGGAGAAACATCAGTAGGTAAACCCCACCGGACATATAGCGAAAAAAATGCCGCAACTAACATAACTTAGAGTGATGGGGCCGGGAAATGGTGGCTGATACAGGGGGCAAATATTAGAGAAAAAGGAAATAAATATAAGAGTGAATAATAAATAAAAAAACCTATTTGGCATTTGTATCAAAAAATATGGGAAAAATAGGGGCAATAACCCATACTCAGCAGGTATATGTACCTCAAACATTGCAATCTCTAAATAAAAATGATGGATATTATCATGGCAAAGGAATCCCAAACAAAGGGGGGTGTAGTCCAAAGATAAATGTTCCGAGGTTGTAATAAACAGAGGGAGGTTTTTCCCTTTAAGTAGAGCGCCACCTCCTGGCATAACAAAAAGGGACTGAAAAAAGCAACAAAAATAAAAATAAAATAAAAATAAAATAAATGTAAAAATAAAAATAAATATAAATATAAATATAAAAACTAAACGTACTGGGTCTCAGGTAGAAGAGAGGGAGGGGGATTACCCCCCCAACTTCTGATGTGATCTGGCCTAAGGTACAATAATCACATATACCATACACACAATAATAGGCCTAAGTAAATCACAATATATTTTGTATGAAAGGGGGGTACAATAATCACATGTACCATACACACAATAATAGGCCTAAGTAAATCACAATCTATTTTGTATGAGAGGGGGGCACCATAGACACCCCATAAATGAGGGAGGAAGAAGAAAAAGGAAGGGAAATGTCATCATATGATGGCTCAAGAATTATCAATAAAACAGTTGACATCTAAATCTATGTTCAGGCCTAAGGGGGAGTGACTCTTCAAAAGGAAAATCCACTTAGTCTCCATCCTCGAGAGTTCCCTCACCTTGAGACCACCCCTCCAATTGGGGATTAAACTATCAATTCCCATAAATAAGGTCCCCTCGGGATTTCGTGCATGGACCCGATCGTAGTGTCGGGAGACAAATATTGGTTAAATGTTCTCCCAACCTGATGTTCAAAGATCTCGTCGTTCTACCGACGTATTGAAGGCCGCAAGGGCACTGGAGTAGATAAACTACATGATTGGATCGGCACGTAATAAGAGACGCTACATTATATTTTTTGTTTGTTACTGTTGAGGAGAAATCTAATGTTTTTCTCCTCTGGAGTACATTGACTTGACAGACCTGGCAATGGCCACACTTAAAGAAACCTTTTAGGTTCTGATAGAAGGGAATAATCTTGGGAGGAGGATCAATAATGTTGTGCACAATTCTGTCTTTCAATGATGGTACCCCTCTGAAGGTGATCATCGGGTGAGCAGGTAAGGCTGTATGCAAGACTGGATCATTTTGTAAAATGTGCCAATGTTTTCGAAACACCTCCCTCACAGCTTTATGCTGGGTAGAGAAGCTAGTAACGAAAGCAAATTGGCGACTCTGGTCAGGTTCCTGGTTCATCGGTTTTACCTTCTGTGCCAATACTTGTCCTCTGTCCATATTTCTAATGGTCACAGCTGTAGTACGTAGCTGGGTTTCCTCGTATCCTTTTTCCAAGAAACGTCCTATAAGGGTCTCTGCCTGTATATCAAAGTCTTTTATATTGGAGCAATTTCTCCTAATACGGAGTAGCTGACTTCTGGGGACTCCCTCAATCCAGGGTCTATGGTGACAACTGTCCCTGGAAATGAAGGAGTTCCGATCGGTGGGCTTGAAGTATGTTGAGGAGGTCAGAGTTACAGAGGTCCAATTAGGGGGTCAGCCTTTTGACTCCTGATCATCCACTGTGGATATATTGAGCAGTTCTCCCCCATGCTGCAGAATATGCTGCAGAACATGCAATCTTGTATGGCACAGCTTCTAGTCCACCTCCTATGGAGTCTATTAGCCGCATTTCAAAAAAGGCCACTTGATCTTCAACTATTGTAGCCATAGAACACAGAGCCCCAATGCCGCAACCAGGGAGATATCCTCATTCACTGTTTTCAGTAACAGAAGCCAATTATGGATGTCTACATACAGCAGCATATCTAATATTCTTTGGGATTGAATTTCTAGTTGAACAAGCCAGGCATGTCCTGTGGCATCCAGCTTTTTTTAACAGTAAAGTTTATTGAATGGTTTACAAAAATGTACAGCCAAAGAAAACCTATACAAAAAATAACATGGGGTGATGACACAAACAAAAGTAACACCGAGTAGTGGAAGACAATAGTGGCGATTAGAAAGACTGGTACATAACATAAAAAAAAATACTCCAACAGAGCAGTAAGTTACACTTAGAGAGGGCTCAAACAACTATTCAACATAATCAATGATTGATTATGAAAATAGTTGTTAACTATTCTTATAATCAATCAGTTGGTCAATGATTAATTGGCCTGCAAACAGAATGCATCATTTGTTTACATATCAGGAAATACAGTGCAGCATACATACAGCTCAGTACACTGTACATACATGTCAGTGAGTGCGTGAGAACTTCTGAATGTGTGAGGAGCAATGCTTCATGGAACATGTAGTCCTGGGCAGGAGAAGGAAGTGATTTGAAGTTATTCTAAAGGCAGAAGACTACTGAGGGAGGGGGCGGAAAGTACACCGGGTTGTCGGTGTGTGGGGAGGAAAGGGAAAACTTTGGCTCTGTTGCAGGTAAGCAACAGAGCTGGAGTTTACTCTTTTGTTTGGTTTTGGATGTTGGAACTGGGTTGGCTGCCCGGCACCAGGAGCTTCATGTCCAGGGTGTTGGGCGTTGGGGGTTGCTCATGCCTGGTGCCAGCGGTGGATGGACTGGCTGGGGTCCAGGCCCCGAAACACCGTTTCTAGTCACCATGCGAACTGGCGTCTGGGATTTGTTGATCCCTGATGTAACATGTGTATCGCAATCTATGTTTTCATGCCTAGGCGCCAGACACGTGTGTTTACGTTTGTACATGTGTATATGTGGGGGCCTCAAATTTTTTTTTGGGGGGGGGGAGGGTTATGTGCTTGAGTGTAACTTAAATTTTTTTTTTTTCCATCACATAGGGGACAAAAAGTCCTCTACGTGATGATTTTTTGGTGACAGGTTCTCTTTAATGAGACATTCATGGCCTAAAAGACCCTGGATGTCTCCCCTGTGCTCCGCTGAATGTAATGCAGTACTGAATTACATTCTTTCCAAGTCTCAGTGGCCAGGGACACTGTCAACAGGGACCCGGAAGTGACATCATACACGTAGCTTCTGGGTCAGGAACAAGATGGGGAGGACAGCGGACATGTGTCACTGAGTTGGAAATAGGATCACCCCCTTAGGTCAGTATTTTGTTTAACCACCTTTTGCTTTAATTACAGCCTTTAGTCTGTTGGGATATGTCTTTACTACCTTTGCTCATCTAGGCTTTGCAATATTTGCTCACTCTTCTTTTCATAACTGCTCAAGTTCAGTTAAAGTTGATGGTGACCGTTAGTGGATTGCAGTCTTCAAGTAATTTCACAGATTTTCAATGGTTTAAGTCTGGGCTCTCACTAAGCCTTGCCAGGTGTGTTTAACTACTTGCTGTTTGCCCCATAGCAGTTTTTCTTCTACAGGGCGGCAGCTGTGCGCTGGATCACGTATACTGTATATACACAGCAAAAATGTCCACACAGTAGTTGAAAGAGAAAAAGTTGAATATTCTGCTCCTTGGAATTTTCCCATCACTGTGGTTGAAATCAAAGTTCAATTTGACCTCAACAACTATTAAAAGATCAGGTATCTCTAGTTACTCGGCATAACATCATATTTCACATTATACAGGTGCTGGTCATATAATTAGAATATCATCAAAAAGTTGATTTATTTCACTAATTCCATTCAAAAAGTGAAACTTGTATATTATATACATTCATATTACACAAACTGATATATTTAAAATGTTTATTTCTTTTCATTTTGATGATTATAATTGACGACTAAGGAAAATCCCAAATTCAGTATCTTAGAAAATTAGAATATTGTGAAAAGGTTCAATATTGAAGACATCTGGTGCCACACTCTGATTAGCTAATTAACTCAAAACACCTGCAAAGGCCCTTAAATGGTCTCTCAGTCTAGTTCTGTAGGCTACCCAATCATGGGGAAGACTGCTGACTTGACAGTTGTCCAAAAGATGACTATTGACGCCTTGCACGAGGAGGGCAAGACACAAAAGGTCATTGCAAAAGAGGCTGGCTGTTCACAGAGCTCTATGTCCAAGCACATTAATAGAGAGGAAAAGATGTGGTAGAAAAAAAGTGTACAAGCAATAGGGATAACGGCACCATGGAGAGGATTGTGAAACAAAATCCATTCAAAAATGTGGGGGAGATTCACAAAGAGTGGACTGCAGCTGGAGTCAGTGCTTCAAGAACCACTACGCACAGACGTATGCAAGACATGGGTTTCAGCTGTCGCATTCCTTGTGTCAAGCCACTCTTGAACAGACAGCGTCAGAAGTGTCTCGCCTGGGCTAAAGACAAAAAGGACTGGACTGCTGCTGAGTGGTCCAAAGTTATGTTCTCTGATGAAAGTAAATGTTGCATTTCCTTTGGAAATCAGGGTCCCAGAGTCTGGAGGAAGAGAAGAGAGGCACACAATCCACGTTGCTTGAGGTCCAGTGTAAAGATTCCACAGTCAGTGATGGTTTGGGGTGCCATGTCATCTGCTGGTGTTGGTCCACTGTGTTTTCTGAGGTCCAAGGTCAACACAGCCGTATACCAGGAAGTTTTAGAGCACTTCATGCTTCTTGCTGCTGACCAACTTTATGGAGATGCAGATTTCATTTTCCAACAGGACTTGGCACCTGCACACAGTGCCAAAGCTACCAGTACCTGGTTTAAGGACCATGGTATCCCTGTTCTTAATTGGCCAGCAAACTCTATGGGGTATTGTGAAGAGGAAGATGCAATATGCCAGACCCAACAATGCAGAAGAGCTGAAGGCCACTATCAGAGCAACCTGGGCTCTCATAACACATGAGCAGTGCCACAGACTGATCGACTCCATGCCACGCCACATTGCTGCAGTAATTCAGGCAAAAGGAGCCCCAACTAAGTATTGAGTGCTGTACATGCTCATACTTTTCATGTTCATACTTTTCAGTTGGCCAAGATTTCTAAAAATCCTTTCTTTGTATTGGTCTTAAGTAATATTCTAATTTTCTGAGATACTGAATTTGGGATTTTCCTTAGTTGTCAGTTATAATCATCAAAATTAAAAGAAATAAACGCTTATGAAATATATCAGTCTGTATGTAATGAATGAATAGAATATAAAAGTTTCACTTTTTGAATGGAATTAGTGAAATAAATCAACTTTTTGATGATTTTCTAATTATATGACCAGTACCTGTACATACAAATTGGGCTAAATGTAGTGTTTTGTTTTTGTTTTTAATTCATGAAAGTGTTTTTTTTTCCCAAAAAAATGTGTTTGAAAAACCGCTGCACAAATACCGGGCCTCTGCTAAAGAAATATATAATGGTTGGGGGTTCCAAGTAATCTTCTAGCAGAAAACAGTTGATATTTACATGTAGCAGTGAAGTGTCAGACTTTGGAATTTTCTTCTCCTTGTGGCACAGGAACATTACCAGAAAACGTATTTAGCTACCTGAAATGTGCTGCTTTTAAACCCTATGGTAACCTTTCAATTAGTTTGGCTAAAGTACCAATTGCCTTGTCAGTAGAGTATTCACTATCATTATCTATGCTGCGAGAACAGCTAGCTGATACAGGTTCCTTTTTACATTAACTGATAGGAAAGTAAAGGGTAAGACATTTAATGCAGCTAGGAGCAGGTTACATTATTTAGGACTAGGGATGGGCCTAACACTCCCCAGGTTCACACCAGAGCAACAGAACACCTTGAACAGGCAAAAAGTTCTAGCGAATATGCAAACCCTATTAAAGTCTACGGGACACGAACATGAAAAATCAAAGTCCTCATTTTAAAGGTTTATATGCAAGTTAATTCCATAACAAGTATATGGGGACCTGGGTACCACCCGAAGGGGACATGTATCCATGCAAAAAAAAATTTTTTTAAAACAATTGTTTCTCAGGAGCAGTGATTTTAATAATGCTTAAAGTGAAGCAATGAAATATTCCTTTAAATATGGTGCCTGGGGAGTCCCCTTAGTCTGCCAGTAAAGTGGCACATCTGTATAATGTGTAGAACAAGGCCGCAGCAATAATAACATTTATAAAGGGAAGAATGTAATTTAAACTTGCTCGGCTCCCGGCAATACAGATAAAAAAAGAAAAGAAAAAACTGGCGTGCGCCCCCAGTCCATACCAGACCCTTTGGGTCTGCCGTGGATTTTAAGGGGAGCTCCAAGCTATTTTTTTAAAAAAAAAATGGCTTGGGGTCCCCCCAAAATCCATACCAGACCCTTATCTGAGCATGCAGCCTTGTAGGTTAAGATGGGGGGGCGAGCGACCCCCCCCTGGACCATACCAGGCCAAATGCCCTCAACATGGGGGGTGGTTTGGGGCAGGGGGGCTCTGTGCTCCCCACCTCCAAAGCACCTTGACAACCCTGGGCTGTGGTTGTCGAAGTCTGTGGACAGGGGGCTTATTGGAATCCGGAAGCCTCCTTTAACAAGGGGGCCCCCAGATCCCACTCCCCCATGTGAATAACTATTAGGTACATAGTACCCCTACACATTCACCAAAAAAGTGTCAAAAAGTAAAAACCACAAAAGACAGTTTTTGACAATTCCTGTATTAAAATAGAAATACTTAAAAATGTGTCCTGCGATGTAATCCATCGTAAATCACGCCGCCCGATGGACCCGAAAAATAGAGAAAAATCAAAAATGCTCTTCCTCCATTGAAGGCTACCCGCTGTATGCGCTCACTGCACTTTGACAGTTTATTTATAGGCAAGGGTGGGGCCACCCGGTGACATAACAGGGTGGCCCCGCCCCTTCTGATGTCATAATGTCACATGATGTCAGAGGGGATGGGGTCACCAAGTTACATCACCGGGTGGCCCTGCCCTTGCATATAAATAAGCTGTCCAAGCATAGAGAGCGCATAGGGCGGGTAGCCTTCAATGGAAGAGGACGCGTTTTTGATTTTTCTCTATTTTTCGTGTCCGTTGGGCTGCATGATTGAAGATGGATTACATGGGACACTTTTTTCTTTTTTAATAAAGGATTTGTCAAAAACTGTCTGTTGTGGTTTTTACTTTTTGACACTTTTTTTGGTGAATGGGTAGGGGTGGCGGGAATCTGGGGGCTTCCAGATTCCGATAAACCCCCTGCCCGCAGACCCCAAAGGCTTGTATAATGATGTAAATTTGCTGTCCCCTCAAAATAACTCAACACACAGCCATTAATATCTAAACCGCTGGCAACAAAAGTGAGTACACCCCTCAGTGAAAATGTATGGAGCATGGATGAGCCAGGGATGTATGGAGCATGGATGAGCCAGTGATGGATGTGCCAGGGATGGATGGATGAGCCAGGGATGTATGGAGCATGGATGAACCAGGGATGTATGGAGCATGGATGAGCCAGGGATGGCTGGATGAGCCAGGGATGTATGGAGCATGGATGAGCCAGGGATGTATGGAGCATGGATGAGCCAGGGATGTATGGAGCATGGATGAGCCAGGGATGGGCACAGATCAGCTGCACCGGCTCCCTCCTCTCCTCACACGCTGTACCGATCAGTGCGAGAAGAGGGGAAGAGCCGAACAGGACATGCTCTGGTTTGTTTACAAGTGATCACTCTGTCATTGGAAGGAGTGATCACGTGGTAAAGGGATGCTGTCATTGGCCCTTTACCCTGATCCATGACACACTGGGCCTAGGAGACCCGACGGTCACGGACATTCCCGGGTGTGTGATTCTGGGAGGACGTCATATGATGGCCTACCAGAGTTATCCAACCACGCTGTCATTCAGATATGGCCCCGGTCAGCAACTGGTTAATATCAGCTTGTTCAGTCTCAACTGATGGCCTATAAAAAGGTGTCTCATTACCAAGGTGTGACTCAACAAACATCTCATGATGGGTAAAAGACCTTCGCAACCTTATTGTTCCAAAATATAATGATGGCATTGGTTACAGAAGGATTTCTAAATTTCAGAATGTTCCAGTGAGTACTGTTGGGGCCATAACCCAGAAGTGGAAAGAACATAATTTAACCATAAACTGGCCATGATCAGGTGCTCCTCACAAGTTTTCTGACAGGGGAGTTTAAAGAATTATCAGAAGAGTTGTTTAATAGCCAAGAACCACTTGTGAAGAGCTTCAGAAAGAGCTTGAATTAGCAGGTACAATTGTTTCAAATAAAACAATAAGTAATGGACTCAACCGCCATGGCCTGTATGCACGTTCACCACGCAAACCTCCATTGCTGGAAAAAAAGCATATTGAAGCTTATTTAACCACTTCAATACAGGGCACTTCCTGCCCAGGCCAATTTTCAGCTTTCAGCGGTGTCACGCTTTGAATGACAAAAAAGAAAACAATTTTGTAAAAAAATAAACAAAAAGCTTCTTCACTTCTGTTATAAAATGTTGCAAATAAATAATTATTCTTCATAATTTTAGGCCAGAATGTATTCTGCCACATTTCTTCGGTGAAAATAACCCAAATCAGTGTACATTATTTAGTCTGTAGGAAAGTTATAGATGGCACAAACTATGTTATATATCTGAAAATTGATCAATCCTGATGTACTGACGGCCTATTTTATTTCATGAGGCCCAAAAATATCAGGACAGTACAGATATCCCCAAAATTACCCCTTTTTGGGAAGTAGACAGTCCAAGGTATGTAGTAAGGGACATGGCAAGTTTTTTGAAGTTATCATTTGTTTGTCATATGTTTGGATAATTAAAGTGATTGTCAAGGCTGAAAAACAAAAAAACACCTGCAAGGCAAAGGCATCACATTATGAAATACTTACCTTAGATCGACGCTGTTGTAGTGGTCCCCGAGCACCGCTGTGACCACCGTCATGTTGTCTCTGTCATCTTCCGGGATCGCAGGCTCCGGCAAAACACAGCGCGGGCGCCCACGCTGTGATTGGCCAGGGCCGTGCTAACGTCACTCCCGCGCATGCTCGTGGGAGCAGCCGGTTACGGCACATTAACTGAAGAAACGGCACCCTGGGGCCGACTCTTTGGTGCACATGTGCCGATGATGTCGGCACATGCAGATACAGGGAATACGTCCTAAACTTGCACAGTACCCAGGACCTACAGGTAAGCCTTATTATAGGCTTAGCTGTCGTTTAAAGTGGTTGTCATGACTTGACAACCACTTTAAGAAATTATATATTTTTATTTTTTACATACTGTCACCAGTACAGTACAGCGTCATCATGTAACAGGTGTAGCGGTGACAAGGCACACTGACTGGTGACAGTACGAAAAAAAAATCAAATTTTTTTTTCGATTTTTTTTTTTTCTTTTTTATGATTTTTTTAAACACATTTGACCAGAGCAATATCGTGTTATGTTTTTTTACACATTATGTTTGCATATAGCAGTGCATTGCATTGCTATATGCAAGCATTTTACTGAATGAAATATATTCATTCAATTTCTTTTATATGTATATATCTATATGAAATATCTCACAAATGTGAGTACACCCCACACATTTTTGTAAATATTTTATTATATATTTTCATGTGACAGCACTAAAGAAATGACACTTGTAATGTGAAAGTAGTGAGTGTATAGTTTATATAACAGTGCAAATTTGCTGTCCCCTCAAAATAACTTAACACACAGCCATTAATGTCTAAACCGCTGGCAACAAAAGTAAGTACACCCCTAATTGAAAATGTCCAAATTGGGCCCAATTAGCCATTTTGCCTCCCCAGAGTCATGTGACTCGCTAGTGTTACAAGGTCTCAGTTGAGAATGGGGAGCAGGTGTGTTAAATTTGGTGTTATCGCTATCATTCTCTCATACTGGTCACTGGAAGTTCAACATGGCACCTTGTGGCAAAGAACTCTCTGAGGAACTGAAAAAAAAGAATTGTTGCTCTACATAAAGATGGCCTAGGCTATAAGAAGATTGCCAAGACCCTGAAACTGAGCTGCAGCACAGTGGCCAAGACCATACAGAGGTTTAACAGGAAAGGTTCCACTCAGAACAGGCCTCGTCATGGTCCACCAAAGAGGTTGAGTGCACATGCTCAGCGTCATATCCAGAGGTTGTCTTTGGAAAATAGATGTATGAGTGCTGCCAGCATTGCTGCTGAGGTTGGAGGGGTGGGGAGTCAGCCTGTCAGTGCTCAGACCATACGCCGCACACTGCATCAAATTGGTCTGCATGGCTGTCATCCCAGAAGGAAGCCTCTTCTAAAGATGATGCAGCCAGAAAACAGTTTGTTGAAGACAAGCAGACTAAGGACATGGATTACTGGAACCATGTCCTGTGGTCTGATTGGTTCAGATGGTGTCAAGTGTGTGTAGCAGTAACCAGGTGAGGAGTACAAAGACAAGTGTGTCTTGCCTACAGTCAAGCATGGTGGTGGGAGTGTCATGGTCTGGGGCTGCATGAGTGCTGCTGGCACTGGGAAGCTACAGTTCATTGAGGGAGCCATGAATGCCAACATGTACTGTGACATCCTAGAGCAGAGCATGATCCCCTCCCTTTGGAGACTGAACCGCAGGGCAGTATTCTAACATGATAATGACCCCAAACACACCTCCAAGACGACCACTATCTTGCTAAAGAAGCTGAGAGTAAAGGTGATAGACTGGCCAAGCATGTCTCCAGACCTAAACCATATTGCGCATCTGTGGGGCACCCTCAAATGGAAGGTGGATGAGCTCAAGGTCTCTAACATCCACCAGCTCCGTGATGTCATCATGGAGGAGTGGAAGAGGACTCTAGTGGCAACCTGTGAAGCGCTGGTGAACTCCATGCCCAAGAAAGTTAAGACAGTGCTGGAAGTTAATGGTGGCCACAGAAAATATGAAAACATTATTTTCCCCAAATTGTGTGACTTTAAAGTGACAGGTATGTAGACATAGTTTATATAAAATGAATTATTTTATTAGTATCAAAAAGTAGTAATCAAAGATAAAATAGTACAAAAATATGCAATAGGTAAAAATCATATACATGGAATAGTAGAGTACTGAAATATACCATCCGAACACAATAGTCTGGTCAAGGTAGTAGTAAAGATAATACTACGTATGGCTCTGAATTGACCGATCCAACATGTTTCAGAGTGATTTCTACTCCATCAGGGATATTTGTTTGCGCAGTTTAATATATGAACAATCTAAGGAAATATAGAGAACATATTATGAACAAATCAAACAACAAATGGCTGGTTACATGGCATGGAGTAGTGCAGTAGTTGGTATACTCGCAATGCTGAAAACTGCAGTACTCAGAATCAGTCAGCCCAATAAAAACAGAAAGAGACCACAGTAATGGCAGGATCCCCAAATGAGGACTCAAAGGTGGAATAGACAAGAAAGAAAAGAGGTCTCCAGAAGGTCTGCAGGGGGCCAGAAACAAGCACACTGGGACCGAATAGCACCCCTGTAGGGGATAGGAGTGAGAAGGTATCAGAGTAAGCAGGGTAAACAATAACGGGGTAGATATGAAATCCCCAGAGGTTATGATATTTGGAGTACAGTACCTGTAATTTATTACAGGCAGATCCACAGAAAATGTTGACACTTTGGGCCCAATTTAGACATTTTCACTTAGGGGTGTACTCACTTTTGTTGCCAGCGGTTTAGACATTAATGGCTGTGCATTGAGTTATTTTGAGGGGACTGCAAATTAACACTGTTATACAAGCTGTACACTCAATACTTTACATTGTAGCAAAGTGTAATTACTTCATTGTTGTCACATGAAAAGATATAATAAAATATTTACAAAAATGTGAGGGGTGTACTCACTTTTGTGAGATACTGTATATATATCTCAGAAAGTACAGAGAAAGGCAGGTTGTGCTATATTGTTTTTATGTATATTTAAGATTTACCTGAATCAGCTAGTGTATGTAGAAATAATATTATAGACTATATGGAAAAGTCAGAATTCAAGAATCAAATGGTCCTTACAGGGACCAAAAAAGGGGAAGCAAAAATATTATAGGTCCGCCAACTCAGCCACACATAGGAGCCAGGGGTGGAGCCATAGGAGTGGGCCATGCACCCAGAAAACAACATGTACAAAAATAAGGAACAAGAATTCCTAAAAAGTAGGTTCTACAACTGGCCCAAGCAGCTTGACCATAAAAATGTCAAATTTATTGAGTAACAAAATCAATAATACAGTTATTAATATATCACTAATATATCACTATATAGAAAAAAAAAGGAAACAAAAACCAAAACCAAAATATTACCTCCAACCAACCTTCATTAAAAGAATTTGAAAATGTCAATTGCTAAAAACCAGCCCCAACAGCACATGAAATTAGGTACTTGATAAAGTGGAACATCACCCAGATGGGTCATAGCTAGTCCCAAGCACTGTCAGGTACCGTAATGTCTACAGTTGGCATTTTCTCTGCCATGTAGTTTGTCCTTTTAGAATATGGTATGTTAATGACTTGGCATTTTTAGAGGTTTTTTATAGAACATGTCTGTCTCCTGATAAAGTGAAAGTTGCTTCACAAAATGTGTGGAGTGTTAGAATTCCAACCAATTGCTCTCTCATGTATACATGTCACAGCTATGTGCGAACTTTTATGTACTCTATGCATTTTTTATAGAATCTTGTATTATGGATCTCAAGTTCTTATTTTTTAGAATCTGTTGACCTATTTTTGTCTGGTGCAGTTCCTGCTAAAGTCCCATGGGTAACTTTAATATATGAGATTTCTAAAAAAAAACAAAAAACCGAAAAAACACACTGTCGTATTCGTGTAGAGAAGGGGAGGAGGCCTGGAGATGGGGGAACTTCACAGGGAAGAGTCGCTTTAAAGTGGTGTGGGAGATTAGCTCGTGGGGATCACTTTTCAGGTGCAAACATCCAACATGAAGGACAGTTTTTTAAAAATCCGGCAGCTTACCAGGTTTATTATTTCAGGTTTGCAAGTGCAAAACACAAACAAAAACAGAAAACAAAACCTTGCCGCCTGGCGCTAAACTAAACAAACAGGTTCCTCTCTATACAGTGTGGGGCTTTCCCCGACACCCGCAAAACATAAGCACAGTGAAAACCTTGTTCTTAGAGTCCAACTTAGCACACAGAGATCTCTCAGCTTTCTCCCTCTGAGATCCAGGATAGAGCTCTCCATTGTTCTCTTACTGGTCATTAAATGCAGGTGGAGAGGGCTTTGAGTGGACCAGAAAGACCAGGTTGGAACCAGCTCTGCCATGGTGGCTAGCAAAACCCGGGACAGACTTCCGCTAGTCGCCTCAAAATGATTGCATGGTGACAAGTATTGCCAGTCCATTGTGGTGCCTCGCATAGTGTCACAGTGGTTGTAAAGACTAAAGATTTTTTACCTTCAATGTGCAGCTGCGCCCTCAGCTGCCCTTAATACTTACCTAAGCCCAATCTTGATCCAGCAATATGCAAGAGACCTGAGGCTCTCCCGAGTCATTCACTCCTGATTGGCTCCCACTGCTGTCAATCACAGCCAGTGAGACGAGGGCGAGGCTGACCGGCGCTCTGTGTCTTATGGACGCAGAGAGCCAGCTCAGGAGCAAGCATGCAAGAGTGCCCCCACAGCAAATGGCTTACTATGGGGGCGCTTAGCAAGGCGGAGGGGCCCAGACCACTGGTGTACTATCAAAAAGTGCATCCCATCAGATAATGCCTCAGGTGATCTGCGCATGCGCAGGACGCAATGTCACTCCAGCTGATATGTTGATCTGCTGGCGTGACGTCAACACTGCACATGTGCAGATCATCAGAGGCATTATACGAAGATCTGCAAAGGGAGAATGTAATCGTACAACACACTGAAATCGGCCTGTCGCCTGATTAGTACTTTCTGCATGAGCAGAGAGGCAGGCAGATTCTGACAATTACATTCTCCCTTTGTAGAGTATCAGATAATGCCTCCGATGATCTGCGCATGCACACTGTTGACATTACGGCAGCTGATCAACATATCAGCTGGAGTAACGTTGCATCCTGCGCATGCACAGATCGTCGGAGGCATTATGCGACGGGGATGCGCTATTTGATAGAACACCAGTGGGGAACCCCAAAAGAGGAGGATCAAGGCTGCTCTGTGCAAATCCATTGCACAGAGCAGGTAAGTATGACAGGTTTGTTACTTTTTAAAATAAAAATGTTTCCTTTACAATCACTTTAAACAGAACTCTGGGAAAAAAACTTTTTTCCATGTCCTTGTTGCTGATCTCCTACCTTCAACTATGCCTTCCATCTTCTCCTGAGCTCTTTAGTTTGTCTGCAATAACCTACTGATTTTGCTGAAAAAACGTTATTGCCCAGTGATATCCTGTTTGTAAGACTGCTGTCTGATATTCTCCTGTATCCTCAGCCAGAAGTCTTGGCACTTCCCACTAGCAGTTCTCTCAAGCTAGCAGGTACTTCTATTTCTATCCCCGCTTTCTGTAGTGGGTGGAGGGGGTCTCATGTACCCTGGTCTGTACTGCCCATGGAGGTGGTTTCCTCTCCTCCTCCTCTGCTCCCTGCCAGCACTGCCCCCACTCCTCCCCCGTTCCATCCGCCGTCACCTGCCTGCCATCTCTCAGTGCAGAGCAGGGATTGTTACCAGACACTGGCCGGATTACAGAGCGGAGATCTCCGGCTGTGACAGATCTTGTATATGAAAACACTGATCGTCGTAAAGTTCCACCTCCCGTATTGGACCAGTGCTCTGTCTATCACAATGCCGGTCCGGGAGGCAGGATATTACGGTGAGCAGTGTTTTCACACACAAGATCTGTCATAGCCGGAGATCCCCACTCTGTCACCCGGCTGGTGTCAGGTAATTATCCCTGCTCTGCACATATGGGCACAGATGAGACCACACTGATGGTCACTGATAAGCTGCACTAATAGGCATAGATGAGACCGCACTAATGGGAATAGATGAGGCCACACTGGTGGGCATAGATGAGACTGTACTGGTGGGCATAGATGAGACCGCACTGATGGGCATAAATGAGACTGCACTGATGGGCATAGATGAGACCGCACTGATGGGCATAGATGAGACCACACTAATGGGCACTGATAAGGTGCACTAGTGGCATAGAGGAGACAGCACTAATGGGCAAAGATGAGACCACACTAATGGGCATAGATGAGACTGCACTGGTGGGCATAGATGAGACCGCACTGGTGGGCATAGAGGAGACCACACTGGTGGGCATAGAGGAGACCGCACTAATGGGCATAGATGAAACTGCACTGGTGGGCATAGATGAGACTGCACAGATGGGCATAGATGAGACTGCACAAATGGGCATAGATGAGACTGCACTGGATGGGCATAGAGGAGACTGAACTGGTGGGCATAGAGGAGACCACACTGATGGGTATAGATGAGACCGCACTAATGGTCATAGATGAGACCGCACTGAATGGCATAGATGAGACTGCACAGATGGGCATAGATGAGACAGCACTGGTGGGCATAGATGAGACCACACTAATGGGCATAGATGAGACTGCACTGGTGGACACAGATGAGACCGCACTGATGGGCATAGATCAGACTGGACTGATGGGCATAGATGAGACCGCAGTGATGGACACAGATGAGACCACACTGATGGACACTGATAAGCTGCACTAGTGGGCATATGTAGCATACCCCAAAGTGTAGACATTTTTGTAGAGGTCATTTTGCTAAGAGAGGCAAAATTTAGTCAGGATTGATGTAAATTGCAGGCCTGAATGTTTTGATCTGAGCAGTTGAGTGGCTCAGAGTAGGCTGGGGATTGTAGGAAGGGACCCCTTGGATACTCCTCCCCTTGGTTCCAGAAAGTTCTGGGGGGGGGGTGGATGAGGAGGTGTCAATTTCTGTGTATGTTAAGGAGCCCTGACCAATCCCCATCTGAGATTAGCAGGGGGCAGGCCTCTTAAATACTGTGATCTTCCCAGCATGGGGAGGGGAGTTTTGGGTGGAACTGTGGAGAATGTAGCAGAGGTGCTGTGGAGGCCTTTACCCGGGAGGGAGCCCCAAGTCAGCGAGGGTGACCTTGAGGCCTGGAGACTCGGGTGCAGTCAGGAGTGGAGTTGATTCCTGGAGCAGCACAAGGGAATAGGAGAACAGCAGAGGTGCTACTGAGGACACTTTTAAGTATCCACTGGAGTCGGTGAGTGAGAGACCCTGGGAGCTGGAAGAAAGGCTGGAGAAAGCTGGGAGAGGAATAGTGGATAGTCTGTGGAGGTCTTAGGAGCCAGTCAGGGGAAGGAGTGTCACTGAGAGGAAAGCAAGCCTGTGTGGCCTGGAAGAGGGATGGTCTGGAAGGTGTAGTCCATTAAAGGCCCAGATTACTTCAACGTACTAAGCTACACTTGAGGGGTCCTTGACCCTGGCCTGTAATGAGTGGTTCGGAGGTCCTGCTAACTGAGTGCAGGCCTCACCATGTGCTAGCTGCAGTGAAGAGAAAGGAGTTATGTGAGCCTGATAAATTTCCCTTCAGGTCAGGTGTAGAGGAGTAACGGTCTGCAAGTGAAGTGCTGGAGGAAGTACAGTTGTATATATAGTTGTGTATATAGGTGGTCCTGTAAAGTAATTCTTTGGGGCATGCCACAATCACTAGACATGTGCAGAGCAAAAAAAATAGTTTTGTTTCGTTATTTACATAAGTTTGTTTAGTTAGATTTGTTTCATTTGTTTAACTCAGTTTTGGAATTCGTTTTGTTTATTCGTTTTCAAATCGATTAGAAACGTTTTCAAATTCGAAAAGCTTTTGAATTTGAATCGTTTTCAAATTTGAATCCTTTTCTAATAATTTTCCAAGCTCCAAGGAGAATGGGGTGGAGTGGAAAGTGGAGGAATAGAATGAAAAAAGATAAAATACAATAGAGGGGAATATAACAGAAAATGAAAGAATATAATGTGGTGGAGTGGAACAGAGCTGTTTTACTCTGTTTTATTCTATTCTTTTGTTTTCTGTTATATTCTTTTCTAGACTATTGTTTTTTTTCTGTTCTATTCCTTTGTTTTCTATTCTATTTTGTTCTCTTTGGAAATTGGAAAACGATTCAAATTCAAGGACTTTTCTAATTCAAATTTGATAACGATTGGAATTTGAAAACTTTTTAAATTCGAATTTGAAAAGTATTCAAAATTGAAAAGTATTCGAAAATGATTTGAATTAGAATTTCGTCCGAATGTTCTTTTTTGTTATTCAGATTTCTCAAATTTGGTACTATTGTAATTTGGAAATTCGAATACATCTGAATTTCCGAAAAACGAAAATTTGTCTGAATTTTAATTCGGAACGAAACTAACCGTACATGTCTAACAGTCACCCCTTTTCCCCATCCAAGTTAATCTCCTAGATAAAACAAACAAAAAAAAGAGCCGGCCTGTTCAGTGACTCCGGATGTGTGAGATATGGTGGGACTGAGGGCAGCCAGAAGGTGAACCACAACTACCAGCCCCCCCTGAGGGGGCACATGGCTACACATAGAGGAGACCACACTGGTGGGCACAGATGAGACTGCACTGGTGGGCATAGATGAGACTGCACTTGTGGACACAGATGGGACTGCAATTATGGGCATAGATGAGACTGCACTTATGGGCACAGATGAGACCGCACTGATAAACTGCACTAATGGGCACTAAGGTTGCACTTATGGGCACTGAAAAGCTGCACTGATAAGGTAGCACTGATAGACTGCACTGATGGGCACCAAGGCCACACTAATGGGAACTGATAAGGCTGCACTTATAACCAGTGGGCACCATCCTCTACCAAATATCTGTAGGAGGGGTTTCCACCATCCCTGCAAAGTTTGCAGTCATTTTTTATGTCTTATTTTCAGTGTGATGTGTATTATATCTGATGTTACATATCACAGAGACCGGTATTGCGGTAATATTGAAGCTTATTGAGATTTCCACCATTATTGTATTATTGATTAGTAAGTTAGCGCTTTTTTTTTTTTTCTCATGCCGGCATTTACTTGTGCCACATGCTAATGTAAAGCATCATGACCTGGCTCTTTCTGTGGTGCAGCTGGGGATGTTCTCATACACCATACCAGCACTGATTGCTGTTAGAAAGATCTCAAAGAGTACAGTGTGTATAATATATCATTATGAGATGTGTTTACAGTTCAGTAATGATTACATAAAGTAAGTAAGGGCAATATGTTTATCTCCTGTTGTGGCTGGAGGGGAGAGCACAAACATGCATTGCATTTATAAGGTTGTAACCTTCCTATCCTGCTGTGTGTTACTGAGTAGTGTCTCTGGCTGGCTGCAGAATGAGGGGGCATGATTTAGGTTATAGTGGGCTTGTACACATTTAACATGTACAGGCCTAGTGACCCTCCCACATCTATTGCAATTTACAAAGACTCATGGGAGATGTAGTTTGGTTATAGTGTAAAGAGAGGGGAGAGGATATGATGCAATCACTGTTCTAACAGCTCCTGATTAACAGAATACATGCAGCATTTTTTGAATTCCAGAGCTGACTTTCTTTAAATTCAATTTGACTTTTCTCTTCAATAGTAAGGAATTTCATAAATGTATTAACTGTTTAGTGTTTTGTGTAGTGGGTGTACTAATGGGGGATTTTTTGCCAATCCTGGAGTTCTGCTTTAACCACTTGCCGACCGCCCACCACAGTGTGACGGTGGCAAAGTGGCACATTATTGCAAACCGCCGTCACCTGATGGCGGCCGCGATAATTAGTATTGTGAGAGTGCGCCGCCGGAGGCACGCGTTCACTGTGTTCTGGGGGGGGCAGGGAGCGGGTAGGGTGGACTCGATCTCCGTCGGCTCCCCGTGATGGCTCCCCTACAGTGAGAGAATGGAGGTCCGTGTATGTAAACGTGGATCTCCATTCTGACAGAGGGGGAAGGGCTGTGATCACAGGCTTCCTGCATATGGAAGCCATGATCACTCCCCTCCCCCCTGCCAGCCCAGCTCCCATATAGTTAGAACACACTGAGGGAACAGAGTTAATCCTTAGAGTGCCCCCTGTAGGTTAACCCCTTCACTGCCAATGGCATTTACACAGTAATTAGTGCATTTTTATAGCACTGATCGCCGCACAAATGCCAATGGTCCCAAAAAAATGTAAAAATGGTCCCACATGTCCACCGCAATATTACAGTACCGCTAAAAATCGCAGATCGCTGCCATTAGTAGTAAAAAATAAAAACCCAGAAATTAATTCTCATCATTCGTTAACGCGGCAACTTTTGCGCAAACCAATCAATAAACGGCGATTGCGATTTTTTTTTTACCAAAAATACGAGGAAGAATATAAATTGGGCAAAACCAAAGAAAATAAATGTTTTTTTTATATTTTTTCTTGGATTTGCATTTTAGCAAAAAGTAAGAAAAATAGTTTTTTTTGCAAAATTATCGCTCTTTTTTTGTTTATAGCAGCGATCAGAAATGATGCAGAGGTGATCAAATACCACCAAAATATCTGTTTGTGGGAAGAAAGGGATGCAAATTTTGTTTGGGTACAGCATCGCACGACCGCGCAATTGTCAGTTAAAGTGACGCAATGCTGAGTAGCAAAAAGTGCTCTGGTCCTAAAGTGTGAAATCATTCCGGGGCTGAAGTGGTTAAGCGGTGTGTGTACCTGAATATTACCCGGTATCAGTCTCTTCCAGTCTCTGTACAGCAGAACTTAGACTAGGAAATGGACTAGTAGCAAATGGGGCCAATCAGCTGTGTTGTAGTACTTATGTGCTAACAAGTAACATGCTAGTAGTAAGAGAGGGCAGAGTACCATATCTGAACTCAATAGTTATGCTGCTTCTTACTTTAGTTCTGTTCAGACACAGGCTGGGGGAGGGTCAAGATCTATAAGTGTCACTTAACTGCAGCAGAAAAAAACAGGTCTTAAGCCTTGGCAGACAGGGCTGTACTGTTTGGTAGAGCTGTGAAAAATCTCAGGAATGGATGGACATAAGTACAAATCCTTTAGCGGGTAAAAGAGCTCTTTTATACAGTGCCTTGAAAAAGTATTCCTACCCCTTGAAATTTTCCACATTTTGTCATGTTACAACCAAAAACATAAATGTAATTTATTGGAATTTTATGTGATAGACCAACACAAAGTGACACATAATTGTGAAGTGGAAGGAAAATTATAAATGGTTTTCCAAATTGTTTACAAATAAATATCTGAAAAGTGTGGCGTGCATTTGTATTCAGCCCCCTCCACTCTGATAACATCTAAACTGACAGGCCAGACAGGGAGAGCATTAATCAGAGAAGTAGCCAAGAGGCCCATGGTAACTGGAGGAGCTGCAGAGATCCACAGCTCAAGTGGGAGAATCTGTCCTCAGGACAAATATTAGTCATGCATTCCACAAATCTGGCCTTTGTGGAAGAGTGGCAAGAAGAAAGCCATTGTTGAAAGAAAGCCATAACAAGTCACATTTGCAGTTTGCGAGAAGCCATGTGGGAAACACAGCAAACGTGGAAGAAGGTGCTCTGGTCAGATGAGACCAAAATTTAACATTTTTGCCTAAAAGCAAAACATTATGTGTGGTGGACAACTGACACTACAGATCACACTGAACACACCATCCACACTGTGAAACATGGTGGTGGCAGCATCATGTTGTGGGGATGTTTTTCTTCAGCAGGGACAGGGAAGCTGGTCAGAGTTGATGGGAAGATGGCTGGAGCCAAATACAAGGCAATCTTAGAAGAAAACCTGTTAGAGTCTGCAAAAGACTTGAGACTGGAACAGAGGTCCACCTTCCAGCAGGACAACGACCCTAAACATGCAGCTAGAGCTACAATGGAATGCTTTAGATCAAAAGAGCAGAGATATGAAGATGAAGAGCAGAGGTTCGACTTCCAGCAGGACAATGACCCTAAACATACAGCCAGAGCTACAATGGAATGGTTTAGATCAAAATATATTCATGTATAAGAAAGGCCCAGTCAAAGTCCAGGCCTTAATCCAAATGAGAATCTATGGTAAGACTTGAAAATTTTGTTCACAGACGCTCTTCATCCAATCTGGCAGAGCTTGAGCTATTTTGTAAAGAACATATAAAACAGGTATGCTTAGAAGATCCGATGATGAATCCCAGACAGGCGAAATTCATTCTGGAAGCCACTTCATTTTGCTTTACACATAATTATTTTTGTTTTGATGGTAATTTTTTTTCTACAGACACAAGGCACGGCCATGGGGGCAAATTTTGCCCCTTCTTATGCCAACCTTGCCATGGGGTACTGGGAGGGGAAGTATGTTTCTACCAACAATCCTTTCTCGGCCAATATCGTTTTTTTACGGTAGATACATTGATGATATAATTATCATTTGGGATGGCACCCCAGACCTCATCGACAAGTTTGTAGACCATTGCAATAATAACCCCCATGGTCTATCCTTCACTCATGTCTCCAGTCCCAGTACCTTAGCATTCCTAGACTTGGAACTGTACCATTCAGGAGAAAGTATTTTAGCTCGCAACTATACGAAACCTACGGCTGGCAACTCCTTCCTACATTACAAGAGCTGCCACTACCCCCCGTGGATAAAGAATATCCCGAAGGGGCAGTTCTGTAGGTTGAGGAACAACTGTACAGCTCTCAATGACTATGTTGCCCAGGGTACTCTTCTAAAAACAAAGTTTCTGGAAAAAGCCTATCCTGAGGCTCTGGTAGATGAGGCGTTTGAAGCATACAAAGCTGAGAAACCTTCCAAAAAGCGTGGTGTAGAAAACCACTCCCTCTGCTTTATCACTGTAAAATAAATAGGAAGACTGCGCTAACCCTGTATATACTATATCCCTGTGTACACAGCTGCAACAATAAGGTGTGATCCCTACACCTAAATACAAAATAAACCAAATAAAGCTGCGCTTGTGAAAGGGTATAAACCAAAGGTGATAAAAATATAAATATAAATATAAATAATGTCCGTGGAATGTACAAAAATTGGAATAAAACAACTTATACACTCTTAATCATATATATAGATGCAGGTGACAGTGATCAAACTAAAAGTCCAATTGTGAAAACAGAAAAAAAGTCCTTAATCAAATCCTCCAAAGAAGTGAATCAGCATGCATCACACAAGTCCAACAGTGAACGAGACCTCCACCACAAATGGTTGTGCCCTTACCGGATCACTTGGACCTCTTATTAACGTCGACACATGTGTCCCTATATCATATATGTCCCAATCGCGTCAGAAGGATAAATAAAATGTCACTATTTCGTCTCCCTCACCAAAAG
>BLSH010421710.1:293814-312140 GCA_018402905.1 Glandirana rugosa
TTCCCATCCATATGTTACTTCTATATCGGTTGCGGTTAGGTTAGTTAAGGTGAGGTCCCTTCAGTGCTGCTGGTTTTCTCTTTACCCGGTCTATCACACTATAACAAATATTTGGTTAAATAATTTTTCATATTTATTGATTGGATTGGCGTTGGCTATATCTTCATTGTATACCTACCCTTGGAAGTGGTTTCAATACCCCCCACCCAGGACAAGAGAGGATCCAACTTATTATATTGAGTATCCCGTGAATCCAGGATCAAGGTGGCCCTGTGGTGGCCTAATCCACACATGTGTGTTTGACCTCCTATAATAAGAGGTCCAAGTGATCCGGTAAGGGCACAACCATTTGTGGTGGAGGTCTCGTTCACTGTTGGACTTGTGTGATGCATGCTGATTCACTTCTTTGGAGGATTTGATTAAGGACTTTTTTTCTGTTTTCACAATTGGACTTTTAGTTTGATCACTGTCACCTGCATCTATATATATGATTAAGAGTGTATAAGTTGTTTTATTCCAATTTTTGTACATTCCACGGACATTATTTATATTTATATTTATATTTTTATCACCTTTGGTTTATACCCTTTCACAAGCGCAGCTTTATTTGGTTTATTCTGCTTTATCACTACCTTTCATTCTAAACACAAAAAAATGGAGAATATACTCTCCAGACATTGGAATGTCTTACTGCAGGACCCCCATCTCAGAGACACATTACCCCCTGAGTCTCATGTGACCTACCGCCGAGCTCCCAACCTGAAAGGGAGGATCGCGCTTAAAAACCCTAGGGTTGAACCTACCATACCTACCCTAATTCCTTTGGTAGGAATGTTCCAATGCCATAAGGCACTTTGCAAAACTTGCGCTTTGGTTAATCATGCTTAATCTTCATTTGACACCAAAGGAAAGACATACACACTGAACCAGTTTTACAACTGCTCCTCCAACTTTGTGGTGTATGGCCTCACATGCCCATGCGGCCTACTGTACGTGGGCCGCACCATTCGACCTCTAAGGTGTCGCTTTGGCGAACACCGGAGGCTTATTGAAGAAGGAGAGGATTACCATAGCGTACCCAGACACTTCTTGGAGAAACACAAAAAGTCCACACAGGGCCTGAGGGTCTGGGTTATTGAGCAGATTGCCTCCACATTGTCTGAAGCTGAACGTTTTAAAAAACTCTGCGCCCGTGAAACATTTTAGATATTCACGCTAGATGTTCTCTCACCTGGTGGCCTGAATGAAAGTATTGAAACATCATCGATCTTGTAGTTTCCTGTCCACACCTGCCTGTAACTTTGTACCTTTATCATCATCATTCTGTTTATACCATCATTATAACTGATAATTTTCTCTTATGGGTCCCCTAGCGAGTTCATATATGGTGTTCTTTCCATGAACATGTTGCCCTCTTATGCGATTCACTTGTCCCAATCCTTTTTGTGACTGGCCGTGCGATTCGTGCGTGCAGTACACGGCTCTGTTTGACACACCGTGTATGTGCACCAATCTTTCATGTTTACATTAATATTTCATATACCTTTATGCAATGACTATATTATATATAGCGTTCTGATCGCACACAGACCATTAATACCATTTTGTATCAGATCCTTTCATGAACATGTTGTCCTCTGATGCGATTTGCCTGTCCCAATCCTTTTTGTGATTGGGCGTGCGATTCGCCTATGCAGTACACGGTTCTGTTCGACATACCGTGTTTATACACATTCTCTTTCTTTCATACCTTCTAGCCATGACCATTATGTATAGCGTTTCCCTGCTTAACCTGTTACTTATATATGCGATTCCACGCTCCACTCGCATGCTTTTGTGTGAGGGAGAGTCGAACGCACATAGTCTATATATATTGATTTGAACTAGATTTTGGGTAATTTGTGCACGCATTTGTTAATGCACATCTTTCTTTGTACATTTCCTCTTTTTTATTATGTATACATATGCAGTTCCCTTTTCTCCTTCCCCCTCCCTCACCCTGTGTAAACGTGTGTGTATGAGTATACACATCAAGGGTTTATTATTTTATTATGTTGTGTCTCCATGGTATTTATATCTTCTTGTTTCTCACTTACAATGTGTCCACCGTTGTCTTTACGATATGACCGGCGGACACACGCATTATGATATTTATCATTAATACATTCATTACCTAACTGTAACTTTGCTGCTGTCCCTGTATTTTATTGCTGCATTCCATTGCTGTTTGTTTTTACACTGTTCTTTCGCATGTACCTCCTTTGCATACATTACCTCTTAAATCCGAGTACTGCTTTAGTGAAGTTGTCCATATATGTCCCGCTCCCTACCTATTTTTAGCCAATATATATTCAGCTTGTTCCTGGTTGGAACAGTCCTTGCCTGAGGAAGAGGCGCAGCCTTTTAGTCAGCCGGGCCCAATGAAACGCGTCGCATAGCAGTGATGTCACTCGCCTGCGCCCTGTCTCCTGCGGTCCGAGCCTCATCCTGGATATACAGCCGGCTTCACCATCTCTTCCATAGATGAACAGACAGCCACCGCAGTGTCAGGAGACACATCACCTAGTGCACAGAGCATATTGTGACGCCACTATGGACTGGATATTTTTGCTGAATATTCATCTAAGTCTAGTGAGTGTTTTTAATCCCTCTTTGCAATAAATTTGGTTTTAATACTGCACTTAGAGGTGCCTCCCTTTATTCCTTATTTTGTAAAGAACAATGAGCAAAAATGTCACTCTCTAGATGTGCAAAGCTGGTAGAGACATATCCAAAAACACTTGCAGCTGTAATTGCAGCGAAAGGTGGTTCTACAAAGTATTGACTCAGGGGGGCTGAATACAAATGCATGCTGCACTTTTCAGATGTTTATTTGTAAAAAATCTGGAAAACCATTTATAATTTTCCTTCCACTTCTCAATTACAGTATGTGCCACTTTGTGCTGGTCTATCACATAGAATCCCAATAAAATTCATGTTTTTAGTTGTAACATGACAAAATGTGGAACATTTCAAGGGGTATGGATATTTTTCAAGGAACTGTATGCATTCCACCTGTGTATTTAGTGGTTTGCCTGGACTTTCATGTTAATGCTGATTTCAGCCAATTGACAGACAAACTACTGTCCAAATTATCATACAGGGAAAATGTACCTGCAACTTACATGGTAGCTTTGTCGAGGTGCAAAGTTAAATCTGCTGCATAAAGCTCTACTCAGTATAGCCATGTACCAATCTGTATACTCTGAAATAAATTTTCAGGATGTATCTTCACCTATAATTCCACTATCATGAGAACCAGGGGAATACAAGGAAATTCCCAGATGCAGTGGAAAAGGTGGTAATGTCATAGTATTCACTAAGATATTGGACACGGTGGAATTATAATAGATTTTAATTCTATCTAATCAATTTATGGTCAAAGCCAAATTTATGCAGGTATGCAAACACGAATGGATATTCTGCTAAATCAAAGCCTTGGTGGTGTCTAATGAGGCATAAGATAATGACTCTAAATGACTGATTTGATTTGGGTTATTCCTAGTCAAAGTAACAAATGTGATGTGCTAGAAATAAAGTGATCTGGTTGGGGTATATAATGCATAATTTCACAAAGTCAGGTTACCCAAATTCATATATACAGCCAAAATGTTTTTTTTACATTTGAAAATATTAAACTATTTAAAACTTCAGTCTGATTTTTATATAAAATGTTTTTTTTTTTTTTTTTTAATAATATTTAGTCCTGCCTGTAAGAAGTGACTCCACGCACTTTCTGAGGACACATATAAAACAATATTCATCAATTACAGTGTCAGTTACAGAATCAGTGATGTTACAAATCAGTGAACCATGAATAAAGTGCAAAGTGCCATATAATCAATCAAACAAAGCAATACTATAAAGTGCACAGTGCAAGTCCAGACACTTTCTCTAATAGAGATTTAAATCAAATTCATGCTTGGAAAAAACCTCAATGAAAGCATGCTCAAAGTCCAAACTCAGTCCTATTCCATGCAATAAGGAAGAAAGAAAAGTGGTCCATGCTGAAGATGGTTATATCCACTAAGAGAAACTCAACACTCCTCCACCTGGGTGCTCATGTGTATAAGCGAGCTGCTTACCAGATCCTCTGATCCACAAGGGATCAGAACATGCACTAAGGTATAATCTGCAGGCAGCTGCAGCTCACTCCTAATGGACTCCACAACACTTCGACAGGTAACCAATCAGCTCAGTTTAAATTAATATGTAAAGCAAGGAGGAGAGGTCATAGTGCAAACTGCATGACCGTTTATTGTAAATAAAAAAGTTTTGCACTTACAACATGAAGTAAAATCTCTGGCAGAAAACATCCACAGTGCATGGCAGCAACTCCACTCGATCATCTTGTGTGCACTGACGTCACCACTGGTTCTGACCGACGCGTTTCGTCTAAACAGCCGTCATCTGGGATTGGAGGCTCAACAACAACATATTTTCTTTAAACTCCCTCCTATACCCAGTAGCATACTGTATACTTACATATCCTTTTCTTACAGTATTTTCCTTTCAACTAAATAGAGCAGTGTGGGGGTTTAAGAAAGGTAATTATTTGCTACTGGAAAGATGAACCTATTACTTTGCTCTGCATGGCAAAAACACAGGTTAATTTTGAAATGAAAGTGTACATTCATATTATACAGCACATACCACTCCCTTATCTTATCTTATATAGGATATAGAAAACAGCAGACCCCATACAGTATGCATGATCACTATCTGATGTGCACTTGAGTACTTGCCCTATGGCCCATACATCCATGGCTCAATTCTCTAAAGGGTTAAATTCATTTGCACATCTTATTTTAGCCTGTTTTCACATACCAATGTATTTTTTTTTAATTGAACCTTATTCAAAGTTTTTGGCACTCGCAAAATTGTGCCCTTTTTAAAAGAGAGTTATGGACAAAGCTTTTTTGGCCATACTTCTCTCATGGGTCACAGGAGTCCACTTATTTCTGCACTCCTGTGACCCAGATTCAGCTGAAGTGGGTTAAAGTCTGCTGTTGGCTGATGTCAGAAAGCTGGTCCAGGCTCTGCAGGGATCCCAACAATAATGTTGAGATCCACCCAGATGCTTGACCAGTGCAGCGCTGAGAGTCTGAGCTCCAGTCCCCTCCACAGCCTGGCACTCCAGGGGCAAAGCAGAGAGCTCTGACAGTTACCTCTCTCTGCTCAGTGAAGACTGAGAACTGAGCTATCAGTGATCGTGGGATCACCGGTGGGGGTGCAAATGTACTATATAGCAATATTAATTAATACTAAAAAAAAATAATAAATTATTATACTTTTTTTTGAAAACCGCAACATAGAAGCACTTTTTATTTTTGTGCAAGAAATGCACCGCTCAGACCAGCAGCAGGAACCTCTCCCTACACCAGTATGAGATGATTTTAGAACAATAATCTATCCCTCACTGCAGCAGCAGGAACCTCTCACTATAGCAGTATGAGATGATTTTAAAACACTAATCTATCCCTCACACCAGCACCAGGAAGGAACCTCTCCCTATAGCAGTATGAGATGATCTTAGAACACTAATCTGTCCCTCACACCAGCAGCAGGAAACTCTCCATATACCAGTATTAGATGATTTTAGAACAATAATCTGTCCCTCACACCAGCAGCAGGAACCTCTCCCTATAGCAGTATGCGATTATTTTGGAACACTAATCTTTCCCTCATAGCAGCACCAGGAACCTCTCCCTATAGCAGTATCAGATGATTTTAGAACACTAATCTGTCCCTCACAGCAGCAGCAGGAACCTCTCCTTTTAGCAGTATGAGATGATTTTAGAACACTAATCTGTCCCTCACACCAGCAGGAGGAACCTCTCCCTATACCAGTATGAGATGATTTTAGAACGCTAATCTGTCCCTCACGCCAGCAGCAGGAACCTCTCCCTATAGCAGTATGAAATGATTTTAGAACACTAATCTGTCCCTCAAACCAACAGAAGGAACCTCTCCCTATACCAGTATGAGATTATTTTAGAACAATTATCTGTCCCTCACAGCAGCAGAAGGAACCTCTTCCTATAGCAGTATGATATGATTTTAGAACACTATCTGTCCCTCACACCAGCAGCAGGAACCTCTCCCTATAGCAGTATGAGATGATTTTAGAACAATAATCTCTTTCAAAGCAGCAGCAGGAACCTCTCCCTATAGCAGTATGAGATGATTTTAGAACAATAATCTGTCCCTCAAAGCAACAGCAGGAACATCTCCCTATAGCAGTATGAGATGATTTTAGAACACTAATCTGTCCCTTACAGCAGCAGTGGGAAACTCTCCTTATAGCAGTATGATATAATTTTAGAACATGAATCTGTCCCTCACAGCAGCAGCAGGAACCTCTCCCTATATCAGTATGAGATGATTTTAGAACAATAATCTATCCCTCACACCAGCAGCAGGAACCTCTCCCTATAGCAGCATGAGATGATTTTAGAACAATAATCTGTCCCTCACACTAGCAGCAGGAACTTCTCCCTATAGCAGTATGAAATGATTTTAGAACACTATTCTGTCCCTCACACCAGCAGCAGGAACCTCTCCCTATAGCAGTATGAGATGATTTTAGAACACTAATCTGTCCCTCACAGCAGCAGCAGGAACCTCTCCCTATAGCAGTACGAGATGATTTTAGAACAATAATCTGTCCCTCACACCAGCAGGAGGAACCTCTCCCTATAGCAGTATGAAATGATTTTAGAACACTAATCTGTCCCTCATAGCAGCACCAGGAAACTCTCCCTATACCAGTATGAGATGATTTTAGAACAATAATCTATCCCTCACACCAGCAGCAGGAACCTCTCCCTATAGCAGTATGAGATGATTTTAGAACAATAATCTTTCCCTCACACTAGCAGCAGGAACTTCTCCCTATAGCAGTATGAAATGATTTTAGAACACTAATCTGTCCCTCAAACCAGTAGTAGGAACCTCTCCCTATACCAGTATGAGATGATTTTAGAACAATTATCTGTCCCTCACACCAGCAGCAGGAACCTCTCCCTATAGCAGTATGAGATGATTTTAGAACACTAATCTGTCCCTCACCCCAGCAGCAGGAACCTCTCCCTATAGCAGCATGAGATGATTTTAGAACAATAATCTGTCCCTCACAGCAGCAGCAGGAACCTCTCCCTATAGCAGTATGAGATGATTTTAGAACAATAATCTGCCCCTCACACCAGCAGGAGGAACCTCTCCCTATAGCAGTATGAGATGATTTTAGAACACTAATCTGTCCCTCACACCAGCAGCAGGAACCTCTCCCTATAGCAGTATGAGATAATTTTAGAACACTAATCTGTCCCTCACAGCAGCAGCAGGAACCTCTCCCTATAGCAGTATGAGATAATTTTAGAGCACTCATCTGTCCCTCAAACCAGCAAAAGGAACCTCTCCCTATACCAGTATGAGATGATTTTAGAACAATTATCTGTCCCTCACACAAGCAGCCGGAACCTCTCCCTATAGCAGTATGAGATGATTTTAGAACACTAATCTGTCCCTCACACCAGCAGCAGGATCCTGTTCCTATACCAGTATGAAATGTTTTTAGAACAATAATCTGTCCCTCACAGCAGCAGCAGGAACCTCTCCCTATAGCAGTATGAAATGATTTTAGAACAATAATCTGTCCCTCACACCAGCAGGAGGAACCTCTCCCTATAGCAGTATGAGATGATTTTAGAACACTAATCTTTTCCTCACACCAGCAGCAGGAACCTCTCCTTATACCAACAAGAGATTATTTTAGAACAATAAGCTGTCCCTCGCAACAGCAGCAGGAACTTCTCCCTATAGCAGTATGAGATGATTTTAGAACATTATTATGTCCCTCACAGTAGCAGCAGGAACCTCTCCCTACACCAGTATGAGATGATTTTAGAACAATAATCTATCCCTCACAGCAGCAGCAGAAACCTCTCCCTATAGCAGTATGAGATGATTTTAGAACACTAATCTGTCCCTCACACCAGCAGCAGGAAACTCTCCCTACACCAGTATGAGATGATTTTAGAACAATAATCTGTCCCTCACACCAGCAGCAGGAACCTCTCCCTATACCAGTATGTGATGATTTTAGAACAATTATCTGTCCCTCACACAAGCAGCCGGAACCTCTCCCTATAGCAGTATGAGATGATTTTAGAACACTAATCTGTCCCTCACACCAGCAGCAGGATCCTGTTCCTATACCAGTATGAGATGTTTTTAGAACAATAATCTGTCCCTCACAGCAGCAGCAGGAACCTCTCCCTATAGCAGTATGAAATGATTTTAGAACAATAATCTGTCCCTCACACCAGCAGGAGGAACCTCTCCCTATAGCAGTATGAGATGATTTTAGAACACTAATCTGTCCCTCACACCAGCAGCAGGAACCTCTCCCTATAGCAGTATGAGATGATTTTAGAACACTAATCTGTCCCTCACACCAGAAGCAGGAACCTCTCCTTATACCAACATGAGATAATTTTAGAACAATAAGCTGTCCCTCACAACAGCAGCGGGAACTTCTCCCTATAGCAGTATGAGATGATTTTAGAACATTATTATGTCCCTCACAGTAGCAGCAGGAACCTCTCCCTACACCAGTATGAGATGATTTTAGAACAATAATCTATGCCTCACAGCAGCAGCAGGAACCTCTCCCTATAGCAGTATGAGATGGTTTCAGAACACTAATCTATCCCTCACACCAGCACCAAGAAGGAACCTCTCCCTATAGCAGTATGAAATGATTTTAGAACACTAATCTGTCCCTCATAGCAGCACCAGGAAACTCTCCCTATACCAGTATGAGATGATTTTAGAACAATAATCTGTCCCTCACAGCAGCAGCAGGAACCTCTCCCTATAGCAGTATGAGATGATTTTAGAACACTAATCTGTCCCTTACACCAGCAGGAGGAACCTCTCCCTATAGCATTATGAGATGATTTTAAAACACTAATCTGTCCCTCACACCAGCAGCAGGAACCTCTCCCTATAGCAGTATGAGATGATTTTAGAACACTAATCTTTTCCTCACACCAGCAGCAGGAACCTCTCCTTATACCAACATGAGATTATTTTAGAACAATAAGCTGTCCCTCACAACAGCAGCATGAACTTCTCCCAATAGCAGTATGAGATGATTTTAGAACATTAATATGTCCCTCACACTAGCAGCATGAACTTCTCCCTATAGCAGTATGAAATGATTTTAGAACACTAATCTGTCCCTCAAACCAGCAGTAGGAACCTCTCCCTATACCAGTATGAGTTGTTTTTAGAACAATTATCTGTCCCTCACACCAGCAGCAGGAACCTCTCCCTATAGCAGTATGACATGATTTTAGAACACTAATCTGTCCCTCACCTCAGCAACAGGAACCTCTCCCTATAGCAGCATGAGATGATTTTAGAACAATAATCTGTCCCTCACAGAGCAGCAGGAACCTCTCCCTATAGCAGTATGAGATAATTTTAGAGCACTCATCTGTCCCTCAAACCAGCAGAAGGAACCTCTCCCTATACCAGTATGAGATGATTTTAGAACAATTATCTGTCCCTCACACAAGCAGCCGGAACCTCTCCCTATAGCAGTATGAGATGATTTTAGAACACTAATCTGTCCCTCACACCAGCAGCAGGAACCTCTCCCTATAGCAGTATTAGATGATTTTAGAACACTAATCTTTCCCTCACACCAGCAGCAGGAACCTCTCCTTATACCAACATGAGATTATTTTAGAACAATAAGCTGTCCCTCACAACAGCAGCAGGAACGTCTCCATATAGCAGTATAAGATGATTTTAGAACATTAATATGTCCCTCAAAGTAGCAGCAGGAACCTCTCCCTATAGCAGTATGAGATGATTTTAGAACAATAATCTATCCCTCACAGCAGCAGCAGGAACCTCTCCCTATAGCAGTATGAGATGATTTTAGAACACTAATCTGTCCCTCAAACCAGCAGCAGGAAACCCTGCCTATAGCAGTATGAGATGATTTTAGAACACTAATCTGTCCCTCACACCAGCAGCAGGAACCTCTCCCTAAACCAGTATGAGATGATTTCAGAACAATAATCTGTCCCTCATAGCAGCAGCAGGAACCTCTCCCTATAGCAGTATAAGATGATTTTAGAACACTAATCTGTCCCTTACACCAGAAGCAGGAACCTCTTCCTATACCAACATGAGATGATTTTAGAACAATAAGCTGTCCCTCACAACAGCAGCAGGAACTTCTCCCTATAGCAGTAAGAGATGATTTTAGAACAGTAATCTGTCCCTCACAGCAGCAGCAGGAACCTCTCCCTATGGCAGTATGAGATGATTTTAGAACAATAATCTGTCGATCACACCAGCAGCAGGAACCTCTCCCTATAGCAGTATGAGATGATTTTAGAACACTAATCTGTCCCTCACACCAGCAGCAGGAACCACTCTCTATACTAGTATGAGATGATTTTAGAACAATAATCTGTCCCTCACAGCAGCAGCAGGAACCTCTCCCTATAGCAGTATGAGATGATTTTAGAACACTAATCTGTCCCTCACACCAGCAGCAGGAACCTCTCCCTATACCAACATGAGATGATTTTAGAACAATAAGCTGTCCCTCACAACAGCAGCAGGAACTTCTCCCTATAGCAGTATGGGATGATTTTAGAACAGTAATCTGTCCCTCACAGCAGCAGCAGGAACCTCTCCCTTTAGCAGTATGAGATGATTTTAGAACAATAATCTATCCCTCACACCAGCAGCAAGAACCTCTCCCTTTAGCAGTATGAGACGATTTTAGAAAAATAATCTGTCCCTCACACCAGCAGCAGGAACCTCTCCCTATACCAACATGAGATGATTTTAGAACAATAAGCTGTCCCTCACAACAGCAGCAGGAACTTCTCCCTATAGCAGTATGAGATGATTTTAGAACAGTAATCTGTCCCTCACAGCAGCAGCAGGAACCTCTCCCTTTAGCAGTATGAGATGATTTTAGAACAATAATCTATCCCTCACACCAGCAGCAAGAACCTCTCCCTATAGCAGTATGAGACGATTTTAGAACAATAATCTGTCCCTCACACCAGCAGCAGGATCCGCTCCCTATAGCAATATGAGATGATTTTAGAACACTAATCTGTCCAATACACCAGCAGCAGGAACCTCTCCCTATACCAATATGAAATGATTTTAAAACACTAATCTGTCCCACACAGCAGCAGCAGGAACCTCTCCCTATAGCAGTATGATATGATTTTAGAACAGTAATCTGTCCCTCACAGCAGCAGCAGAAACCTGTCCCTATAGCAGTATGAGATGATTTTAGAACAATAATCTATCCCTCACACCAGCAGCAGGAAACTCTCCCTATAGCGGTATGAGATGATTTTAGAACACTGATCTGTCCCTCACACCAGCAGCAGGAAACTCTCCCTATAGCAGTATGAGATGATTTTAGAACACTCCCTCACACCAGCAGCAGGAACCTCTCCCTATAGCAGTATGAGATGATTTTAGAACACTAATCTGTCCCTCACACCAGCAGCAGGAACCTCTCCCTATAGCAGTATGAGATGATTTTAGAACAATAATCTGTCCCTCACAGCAGCATCAGGAACCTCTCCCTATAGCATTATGAGATGATTTTAGAACAATAATCTGTCCCTCACAGCACCAGGAAACTGTACCTACTCTAGTATCAGATGGTTTTAGAACGCTAATCTTTCGCCTCACAGCACCACCAGGAACCTATCTGTAATGCAGGATGAGATGATATTAGAACGGTAATCTATCCCTCACAGCGGCGGTAGCATCCTCTCCCTACACTAGCCTGAGAGCATGTGACACGCGGCACTACGTGAATCCAGCTCATATAGAGGCTGGGTCACATGATGCATTAGCCAATCACAGCCATGCCATTAGTAGGCATGGCTGTGATGGCTTCTAAGGGCAAATGAGTGAAACGCTTGTTGATTGGCTGCCCTGCAGCTATTCAACAGGCGCCAAAAATAGTCTGGGTCACATGATGCACTGGCCAATCATAGCCATGCCTTCTAATGGCATGGCTGTCATGGCTTCTAAGGGTAAACGAGTGAAACACTTGTTGATTGGCAGCCCTGCAGCTATAGAAAAGGCGTGAAAAATACCGGAATACCAAACCCGAACCCAGACTTTTTCTCAAATGTCCGGGTTCGGGGCACGGACACCCCAAAGTCCGGTACGAACCCGAACTTTGCAGTCTGGGGTTCGCTCAACTCTTCTCACCACCATTTAGTGAGGAAACTCTGTGTTTAGTTAGTGCCTGTCTGGCAAGGATTTATTTCCTGTTTTATTTTTGTTTTCATCTTTGCAACTCTTTAGGCCTCCTTCACACAGGTGTGCTATGAATTATACTAAAGACCATACTATTTTTTTCTTTAAAATTAAAAAAAAGGTCATACTTGCCTACTCTGTGCAACAATATTGCACAGAAGGTCCCTTAGCTCCTGTTCTGGTAGTCTCCTGGTGGTACGTCAGGTTTTCTTTCCTCTGGGTACCTCCTTACAAAGTCAGGTGCTACAAAGCCACCCGTGGATTTGTGCTCCTGAGGTGGGGTGTGTGCATCCACTGATGCATACAGTACCAGTAACTCATGCCTACACTCCTTCCTCACAGGAGCTTGACTCAACAGCAGAGGCATGCAGCTCTACTGTGCTCAGTGTCTTATGTCAGACCAGGAAGTGAGGGGAGCAGTGCTGCAGCCAAGACAGTGCTGAAGTGCTGATGGGAGCCAGGTAAATGTTTAGATGGGTAAGACAAATAGTGGGGCATTTAATGCATTCTCTGGATTAGGGGAAAAAAAACTTTAAAAACGTAAAGTGTACACATGTGGGTGCCCTGTTTTGTCTGCACGGGATGTACTGCCTATCAATTAAAAAATTGAAAGTAAATAAACTGAAGAGAAATCCACATCTAATCAATATTTGGTGTGACCACCCTTTGTCTTCAAAACAGCATCAGTTCCTCTAGGTACACTTGTCCACAGCTTTTGAAAGAACTCTGCAGGTAGGTTGTTCCAAACATCTTGGAGAACTAACCACAGATCTTCTGTGGATGTAGGCTGCCTCAAATTCTTCTGACTCTTTGTGTACTGTAATTCCAGACAGACTCGATGATGTTGAGATCAGGGCTCTGTGAGGGCCAAACCATCACTTCCAGGACTCCTTGTTCTTCTTTACTCTAAAGATAATTCTTAATCACATTGGCTGCATGTTTAGGGTTGTTGTCCTGCTGCTGAATAACTTTGGGGCCATTCACCCACCTCACTGATGATATAGTATGATTGATAAGTATCTGCTTGTATTTCTCAGCATTGAGGACACCATTGATTGGAGTTACAAATCCCCAAATCCATTTGCAGATATGCAGCCTCAAACTTGCAAGGATCCTTCACCATGTTTCCATGTCCTGCAGACAATCTCCAGTCCTTCGGCTGAGCAAACTGCCTCTAGCCAAATATTTAAAATTTGGACTCATCAGTCCAGAGCACCTGCTGCTATTTTTCTGTACCCCTGTTCTTGTGTGTAGTGGAGTCACTTAGCCTTGTTTCTACGTCAGAAGTCTGGCTTTTGGCTGCAACTCTTCCATGAAGACCACATGGCCAGATTTCTGCAGATGGTCGATGGATGTATCTGGGTCCCAATAGTTTGTCAGTTCTGTGCTGATGACACTGCTGGATATCTTCTGATGTTGAAGGGCAGTAAGCATGATGTGTCTTTTATCTGCTGCATTAAGTTTCCTTGGCCAACCACTGCATCTACAGTCCTCAGCATTACCCATTTTTTGTGCTTCTTCAAAAGAGCTTGAAAAGTGCATCTTGAAGCTCCAGTCTGCTTTAAAATCTTTGCCTGTGAGAGACCTTGCTGATGCAGTATAACTACTTTGTGTCTTGTTGCTGTGCTCAGTCTTGCCATGGTGTATGACCTCTGACTTGAAACTGTCTTCCACAACCTTACCTTAGTAACAGAGTCACCCAGTTTTAAGCCCCCTGCACAACTGTTTCTGTTTTCAGTTAATGATTGGGTTTCAACCTACATATGGAATTGGTTAATCATACACCTGACTCTAATCTTAAAAAAATCCCTGACTTTGTGCAAGTGTACAAAGTGTGCAAGTGTAGGAATTAATGATGGGTTGAAGCCAAAAGGTAGTCACACTTAAAATTGATTTTACTTCTGTTTGCTCACTTTGCATTTTGTAGATTGCTAAAAATAAACAATTAAAATATATGTTTTTCAAAGCATTCTTACTTTACAGCATGTTTTCAAATCTACCTAAATTTTTTGCACAGTACTGTATATACACACATGCACAAACATTTTTTCAGCAAAAAAAAAACAAAAAAAAGTTTTTTTTTGCAAATGTCAGCTTCTGGAAGTCATCATTTTTGGTAAAATTGCTGAATGTTCAACAAGGTTCTTTTCTAATTTAAAAATATACAACAGACAGTACTGGCATGTTTATATGAATACACAACAGGGGGTTAATAGCAGTTTTTGCTTTACCTGCCAACCCTCTCCACTTGTGCTACCACTCTCTCTAATCCATGGGCACACTTTACATCAGCTCCCTGTCTGCTCCTCTTGTTTTAGGATTTACAGTCTGGGGAGAAGATTAAATAGAATCGCTTGATCACAAATTAATCTGTTATCTCTGCATTACACCCTTTCCTCCTCCTCTCTCTTCTCTTTTTCTCTGCTATAATAACATTTAACAGAATCCCACTGGCTGTCTCTGGCTCCTGTCCAGGGACCTGTCTGTGTGACGCAAGCAGAGACTACTTAAAGGGAGATTACCGGCAGTAAGACAGTGTGAGCAGCCTTCCCGAGCAGGGACACCTCTGATCATCACGCAGAGATTACACTGAGTATAGGTCACCTACACCCTGTGGCTTCCCCTGGAGAAGGTGAAAAGCCTCCCGTTGCACCAGGTCTCCGATGTACAGCGATGGGAGAATGGACTATATTAGAAAGACTTCTGGAGGCTGCTGTGCAACAGCACAGTACTATGATAGGAAGGTAAGAATGCTTTTAAAACTACAAATATAAAGACTTTGTGAAGTGGTCTAGGCCAGGGTATAATCGGGCTAACAACTCGGAATACAACAAACCAGACAGAATGATTGGGATATGGAATAAAAACTACAATGTTCTTTTTAAATCACACGTGCTCATCATTTTTTGTTTATACCATGTTGTTCTACACTGTATTTATACTTTGGACAGCTCCTGGTAATCACTTTCTAACGGCTAACATAAATGAATGAATGAACAGAGATCAATATCTGCAAGTATTATCTGAAGTAAAAATAACAAACTAAATGCATGTTGCATTTTCCTTGACATATAGCAGCAATCTGCTGGAAAGCAGGATTGTTGCCAGACCCTAGTACATAGTGACAACTCTGCCTGAGATGTGATTGATGTTTCTCATTATTATAAGGTGCATATGGCAAATAACATCAGGGGCTGGTGTGTATCAGCTGGGGATGCAGAGGCAAAGCTCTGATGTGGAAAGTTTATTCAACAGAAAAAAGCAGCCATCTGAAAGATTTGTATAACTGTACAGTGTAGGAAAACCAGCTTCATTCACATTTCACAAGCTGCACTTGTACCAAACAATTTAGACATATTACACATGGTTTAGGTATTTCATTAGCTCCAGTCTACAGTTTGTTTTATTGGTGTCTTTTAGTTCCTATATTTGATTGGGAATCCAGTAGTGACCTACAAATGAAAGGGTTAAGAGTTCAATCCTCTCCCCTTTACCCGTCTGACTTGGTTATTATACACCTTTTAACAAATGAACAGTGCTGCAATATGAAACTACCACTGAACTACCATGAAATCCGTAAAAAACAGACCACACTACTAGTTATTCTAGCAAAAAAGATAGACGTACAAACATGTATTCATAAATTCAGTGGGTCTCTTTCATGGTAAATCTCATGAATTCCTTTTCAAAACAGTCTACTGCAAAAACTATAATGTCCCTGGGGTTTACAACATCTGTAATTAATAGATAATTAAAATGTTGAGCCTCAAATAAGCTGCAGCACAGTTTCTCTGCCCATTAATTCATATAAGTTAACAATTTGTGCTAATTAATCTTAATGTGTTTAAAATGAAATACTGCACACACATACACACACACACACACACACACTCTAAGGAACTTGTTATAATGTGTTACTAATTAGCAAACAATTTACTGCATACGGTACTGTTAGTGGGCTACACAATAAAGCCCCAACATACCGACCAACAGTGTTTAAGATCAAAATAAAGTTATTCAGGGTAGTCTCGAATGTCCAGAAATGGTAATGGATACCAAAAGCAATCTAATGGTTATGAAGTAAAAAAAAAAAAAAAAAGCAACTCTACATCTTGAAATAGCAGTCAATGCCAGTGTTTGTGAAATCACAGGGTTGTGATCTCAAGTTTGGTAATAGCAAATGTTCAGATTAGCAAAGTAAGATAATTCTGCAGAAGCTAAAATAAATAACACGTTTTACCCATTTCTGGTAAAGTAAAATGATTTATTGATAAAGATTTAAGTGCTGCCTGCATATGCTGCTTAACTGTTTGCAAAAGTGAAAATCATATACACAAAAAGAAAAAAACCTAAAACAAGTGTGCAAATACTTCAAAATTGTCAATATAGATAAAAAAAAAGAAGCTAAGAATAAAGTGGTAAAAAGTACATCATATTTCTCCATGGCAGTGACAGGGTGCACTGGGTGTACAGCCAATCAGGAATCCCCTGCAGGAAGAAATTCAGCACTGGACAGCTCCTCATTCACATCAATGTGAAAGGACAACCTTTCTCGCAAAGAAAGATGCTTGGAAAAAGAAAATATCCCATGGCCAATTATCCTGACCAAAAATATCCAAACCCCTTGCCTGGGGTGCCACATTGTCATATCACTGCTGTCACATCATCTTGACCCTTTAATTGCCAGAGGGTCCTGTCATGTACTGCCACAACACTGCTAGACCTTCTGGCGATGAAAGTGTTAAGGAAGCAGCTGGATTTCATAAATTAGGAATCACATATCAAACTGCAAGGACAGAGTTCATCCCTTCAGCTTGCATACCCTGGCATGGGCAAAGAATAACATTACAGTGTCATCAGATTGTTAAAACATCATCCTTTGTCAACACTGTTTCCCTGTGGTTTGCATGTAATTAAATTTTCAGCGTTCAAATCCTGGATCTCAGTGACAGTTGTCAACAATTTTATGAATGCAACAATTATTTCTTAAATGTTGTGTATACTTTAAAATCTGACACCGAGACCAAAATGCATTTTAGTTATTCAATCATCCAAATAAAGAACTGTCTGTGTTGCACATAACACCCCTATTTCTTTACCCATTCTAATCAGCAATGAAAGGGTGAAATTGAATAGTTGCTTGGGGAAACAGTTTATTTTAGATGGTTGTCAATATGCTGACCATGGTTTGAGTCATTGCAATGTAAATTGATAAAAATACATTAGCTTGTGAATTTTATGTGCATTTAAAAGCACAAAGCACAGTTAATATACTTTCTGCATCTTGATGTCAAAGTAGAGATTATGGGAAAAAAAAGTTTTCTATGCTAGCATAGGTGATTGATGTTTGAGTGTTGCTCGTTAACAAAGGTCTAAAAATAGCACTGTTAATAAACCATGAATTTCTCATGCAGTTTATTTCATCCCAGAAGCTAACCATAAATCACTAGCAATCACAAGGCAACAAAATGCTGATGGTAACTGTAGTCGATATCCTAAAACAGTAGCCATCTGTACATGTCTTAGACATTATGTACTACTAGCAAACTGTATTCTAAGATGGGCAGTGATCAATAACCTTCCCTTGGCCGTTTCTGCTGACATGCACAAGCATATTTAATTATTTTTTCACGTGCAGCTGGTGCTCTCTATATTACATGGAACCTAATGTGGCCATGCCAATATCAAAAAATGAAACGCTGAAGCCAAATATATCCTAAAGTAGAAAAGGAAAAGGGGAGGTTTTGATTAAAAGTTGCTGGCACTGCATTCGTGGCCACACCGATATGTGTTTTCACTAGAACAGCAAGACTAACATATTGCACTCTCTTTCAGGATTCTGCTGACCGTGGTTGTCATCTTTAGAATACTCATTGTTGCCATCGTAGGAGAGACTGTTTATGATGATGAGCAGACCATGTTTGTCTGCAATACACTTGTCACGATAAAAATCTGGA
>BLSH010421710.1:335346-345364 GCA_018402905.1 Glandirana rugosa
TCAATACATGTACCCTTTCGTCTCCCCCTTTCCTTCTCCTTCTCCGTTTCCGTTAATGTTTTTAGTACCGTTAGCCCCCGGTTAGTATACGATGTTAACATTACCCCTTCCTGTGTATCGGTTTAAGACGGTAGAAGGACTGACATCTGACCTTTCCTCGAATCTCCGTGGAGTACGACTGGGGTCAAGAGACGGTTTTCGTCACCTAGTCCGTATCCTTTTACCGTACGGTCACAGTTAGTACAATTTATCCCCTCTGTTATTAGGACTCCGGTCTCATTTTCATAAAAATGTTCTTGAGGGGATAGGACCTCCTCTTTGTTCTATATTAAACACGCTTCGGCTTGCACCAGTATCAATTAAACAGGTTAATTCTGTTTCTCCTCCAGGATAGGGGAGTTCTTGTAAAAATACTTTTACTCTGGCCTCAGGATTATTGTCTCCCCTATTTAACATGATTGACACTGGCATGCCATTTTCCTATGCCTGATCCACTGCTTTTGGCAGAGAACTGGGGTCAGCATGAGGTGCCTCTAAGCTCCTTTCCAGTCTACAGTCAGGAAGATGGCAGAATTTGGCTATGTGTCCTTCCCCATTACAATTGTAGCATATGATTGGCCCCCGATTGCCATGATTTTTGTAATTGCCTTTGCCTCTTCCTCTTCCTTTCCCCCTCTGCTTTCCCATGTACATAACTTTGGGTTTGCTGTCTTTCTGGTTAATCCTGTTCTCTATGGATAATTTTTCTTTCATTTTTTCCACAAACTTTCCTTCCACTAACCATTTTATCAAGCTTTGTGACATCTACTTCACATTCTTTAAGTATATAGCCTGACATGTTGCTTCCCACTGCTTTAATAAGAAGCTGATGAATGTCAGTAGTAGAAGCCTCCTATGCTTCCAGTGCAGCACTAAGTTTGTTTGCAAACCCAATTGGATTCTTTCTAGGATCTCCCAGTCCCTCTAATATGGATCTCATTTCTTGGGGACTAAAAGGTACATGCCATTTAATTTGGGACTTACTGTCAACAACATTACCTTCAAAGACTAATTGGGTTCTGACAAGATAAACTGTAACAGATTGCTCAGTGACAGGGGCAGAAGGGGCAGACTCTCCCTTCCTTCTCTCTTCATTTTGCTGCCACAACTTGGAAATTATGGTTTGCCCGGCAGTTCAGACTCTATCTCTCTTACTCTGGCCAAAGTCTTAAAGCGGTAGTAAACCCATGCATTTAACAGGTTAAAACCAGTCACATTTCCGGCACGTGCCGGAAATGTAACACTCCCATTGGTTGTGCTCTAAACCAAACTGTCAAACCATCCAATGGCTGGTGTCATAGCTGATCACATGTGCAGCATCATGGCAGTTGTAGATTAAACAGAGGCAAAGATGGCAGCTTCCTTGGCTGAAAATGATAGGAGGGTTTACTACCACTTTAAGTTCAGAGAGATCTAATTTTGCATATGTGCCTTTTGATTTATGCCAATCATCTGTTTCTAAGATACGAGCCAAATCCCTCTTTGTAGGTTGATATGGGGCTGTTAAACCTCTGCTCGCCACTATATTGCCATGGTCATCTTTTGTGTGTTTCATGTAATCTGATTCTTGTGCTTTTGTTGATGGGTCTCTTAAAGCCAAACTGGCAGCCACATAAGGTGGGGGGTCCTCCTCTACAGAGTCTTCTGGCCAAACATAGTAAATTTGGGCAGTACCCTTATTAAACATCTCCGTCAAGCCAGTTTCATTTGCTAATTTAGCTTCTGTCTCCCATGTGCAAGCTATTCTCCACTTTCCTTCACTGTACAGTAGTGGGCCATAATTGTGCAGAAAAGTTTGCCATACTTGTAAATCAAAAGTCCCTTCAGATTTTAAAGGTTTAGCTGTTCCTTTTGTCCATTCTACCCATTTATCTAGGGGCTCAGTATAGGCGGAACCGTACCTTCGGTTCATATATTCTCTAGCGCTCATCTTGCGCTGGGCATTTTCTGAGGGTCTCTTACCCTTCACTCCCTTATTTAAATGAATGCCCATAATGACTGGCCAGTCTTTTCTCTACTTGTGCCTATACCCTCTTGCCTCTAAAACAAATAGTACAGCAAATCTGCAGATTTATAAGACTAGTCTCCACTTATCTACATGGATAGAAGGGGTTTATGACAATAGACAAAACACTCACTAAGAGACCTTTCTCGTCTCTTCTCTTTTCTGTGGGTTTTATCTGTCCCTACCGTGCACCTCTGACCCAGGCCGCCCACAAGGAGTCAACGCTGGCAACTGCAGAGGTTTATCCCTATCCACACACAGTCCAACCCGTGAAGGGGGATACAAACACATTCACACACACACGTTACTCAACCAGAAAGGTTCGAGATTGGTCTGGTTTCCTTGAGAACTGACAGATAGGATACATAGGAAAGGCAGAAAATATAGCAAGCTTAAGGACAGCTTACCTAGCCGGCATTTAGAGGTCTGTGTTCCCGATGATCCCGATCAAGGCGCGGTTCCTTCTGGAGACTCTGCCAACTCCTGGCTGGCTCGCCACTTATTGTTACAGAAATTTCTGGTTGTGACTCTAAAAATAAAAGTTTGTTTTGCAATTGCAGGAACAGATCCACAGGACTCAATCTCTGTGTTTAAAATGTCTGTTCTGACAAAATTTATTATTACATGATATTTTATACATAGATAAGAATGGGGTGGTGTGAAATGTTGTTAGAAACTAACAAATAGAAATATATTATTAAAAGCTAGCGAATGGAATAATTGCAAAAGTAAAACATAGAGAGGGGAGGGGGGAGTAGAGAGAGAGCTTCTAGGAGAAAGTGTATCTGTGTGATAAGTGAAAGCCACAGAACACATTGCAGCAGCGTGAACAAAATGGAGTCTCTTGTGCTTAAATGAATAATACAGTGAAAATCTATGTGAGTAGCCTAGTTTTGGAGACACAGACACCAGGCAAAACATTACAGAGTAGGGTCAGTGTTTCATTCAAACTAGTGTAGGTGTTTGAAGGGCAAGCAGGTCGCACCCAAGAATCCACTGTGTAGGTAAGTATTTAATGAGGTTTAAAATGTATTTGGCCCCAAATCCCTATGTTGGCCCTCAGCCACTTGACCATCATTGCCCTAATACATTTTCCTCTTCTTACCAGGCCACGAGATGCCCCAATGCACCGTGCTGTTGAGAGCTGGAGGACATCCAAAGGGCAGCTAAAGATTTACAAAGGCGATTGACGGATGTTGGGGACATGCTAGGGATTTTTTTTTTCAGTACAATATACTTTTATTGTAAAAACAAAAGGTACATACAAAGAGGGAGTAGTACAGATGCTTCCGTGATTTTACAAAGAGATACTATACAGAGATAAATTGGTAGGATCACAAACTTATAGACATTGTCAAGCAGCAAAACCACAACTGGTACATTGCAAAGTAATTAATGCAGAGTTAAGTGTAGAGGTTAAAAATAAAGTCTCAAATGCCCTACCCCCACTCCAGATCCGTCCTGGTGGGGGTAGTTGATGAGTCCAGCCATCTGTCCCAAATTTTATGCTATTTGTAGTTTTGTATTTGTTTGGCAGTTTCTGTGCTTGTATAGCACCTGTTTATAGGGTAGTGATTGATTGACCATCGCTATCCATTAACGGAAAGTTGGTGCGTCAGGTCTAAGCCATTTTTGGGCTATCAGGAGCCTGGCTACATGTAGGGTTTCCTGCATGAAAGTGTGGTGATGTCTATTTTCTTACTGATCTGGTAGCAGTGCCAATACACACTGCCTAGGGCGCAATGTTAGAGGGGAACCCATTTTGTCGTGTAGGAATTGGATCACTTGCACCCAGTATCCCTGAAAGGTTGGGCACAACCATATTAAATGGTAGAAGGAACTGTCTCGGTCACCACATCTAGGACAGGAGGGGTCTCACTGAGGCTTGTACTTGCTTATACGGGCTGGGGTCAGGTATGTCCTATGCAAAATGTATAATTGTGTGAGTCTCTCGGGGGAGACCTTCTTGCAAGATGCCAACGTGTCCGACCAGTCATCGTTCTCCAGCTCGCCCACGTCCGCCACCCATTTGTCTTTAAATTTATAGGCTAGGTCTTTTGCCGCTGGTGTGTCAAGAGCTATGTAGCAGATAGAGGTCAGCTTCTTGGGGTCCACACCCAGACAGACCTCCACTAGGTATAGGGGCGTCAGGTCTGGAATGTGTTCAGGGAACTGGCATTGGACTGCGTGACGGAGCTGGAGGAAGTGAAAGAACATAGTGTTGGGCAGGTCGAAGGTTGACTTAAGTTCCTGGAATGATTTGACCCCGTTCTTGTTAAGCACATGCAACAGGTATACAGTTCCTTTTTCAATCCACAGGTCTTTGTCTGGTAGGAGGAGCAGTTCTGGGAGGCTTGTGTTACCCCATAGTGGCGAGTGCGCGTGTATAGGAGAGGCCTTTAGTTTGCTCAGTGCCAGGTCCAATATTCTGCAGTGGTGATACAACAAGCCCCCTCGGCCCCCGAGCGTCACCAAGGTTTGCGTACCGCTGAATAGGATATGGAATGGATGTGTGATGCGGGTGGGAATCCCTGAGCATGACAGAGTGAGGTATCTAATTTTGTCTTCTTTGTCTAGATGGAAAAAATGGGACAGTTGTGTGGCCAGGTAATAGATAGCTAGGTCCGGGAGGGCGGCGCCCCCCAGGTCTGCCATGTTTTTCAGAGCTTGCCAAGTTAATTTGTGCCTAGAGTTACCCCAGACGAAGGAATTGAAAATAGAGTCCATGACTTTAAATATTCAAAGGGGCAAGTATGCTGGGGCATGCCAAAAGGCATGAAGGAGTTTGGGAAGCAGTATCATCTTTATGTGTCCCATGACCAAGAGGGGGAGGTGGGCCCATGTCTGTGTCTTGGTTTTGATTAAGCTAAAGAGGGGTTCAATATTTAGCCTGGTGTATTCTATGGGGGAGTGAGTGAATTGACTCACTCGGGTACAGTGGGAGCAGGGTTTGTGTAACACTGGGGACCTCCGGGCCTACCCACACCTAGCAGGAGCCAATAGGGGCTATTCCCGCACTTTTGAGCATAGGGGAGTTAGAAACTCAGCTGTCGCTATCCCATGAGGAAAAGGGGGCTTGAAACCGTTTTCCCCCCTGGTGTAGCCTGGTGTATTCTTGGGGGGATCGAGTGAGTTGACTCACTCGGGACAGTGGGAGGAGGGCTTGTGTAGCACTGGGGACCTCCGAGTCTGGAGGCAATATTTGGGATATGTCCCAGTTGATTTGTAGACCCGAAAACATCCCGAAACGTTTAATGAGTTCTAGTGCCGGCATCTTCCAAGTACAATAACATATCATCAGCATATAAGCTAATGGTTTCAACCGGGGACCTGATCTCAAGCCTCTGATCTGTGGATGGTCTCTGATGGCTATTGCCAGTGGTTCAACAGTGAGGGCGTACAACAGTGGGGATAGTGGGCATCCCTCTGTTTAGTGGGAAGGGGTCGGATGTTTTGCCATTTGCCAGGACTTTAGCTTCATTTTATGAAGTTGGGGCCAAAGCCATATCTGCGGAGGCATTCCCAGAGGTATGCCCATTCGACGGAGTCGAATGCCTTTGCCGCATCAAGACTGACCACAACCCTGGAGCCTACGGACTCAAGGGTAGCCTGTAGATTTAGAAAAAGGCATCTGAGGTTAAAGGCGGTATTTTTGTTGGGCATAAAACCTACTTGGTCTGGATGTATTAGGGACAGAATTACCTTGTTAAAGCGAAGTGCAAGAACTTTAGCGAGAATTTTCACATCTAATTGCTAGAGAGATATTGGCCGGTACGATTCAGGGAGGGAGGGATCTTTTCCAGGTTTGGGTATTAGGACGATCAATGCCTCTTTCATGGTGTCAGGGAGTATAGAGGTGTCGAAAATGTGTTTGCAGAGTTTTTGGAGTTTTGGTACTAACAGGGTACTAAATTGGGTATAGAATTCTAGCGGAAGGTCATCCATACCGGGGGCCTTGGATGTGGCCAGTCGCACGATGGCCTCGTCTATATCATCTGAGGTAATTGGGGCCTCAAGTATCTGCATCTGGGCCTGGGTCAAGGAGGGGAAGTGGATAGGGTTTAAGAAGGAGGTCAGCTCTTCCTGTGTATATTGGGCCGTAGAGGTATACAGTGCAGAGAAGAAAGTGCGCAATTCCCAGGTTACCTGTATGGGATCGGTAATCTGTTGGTCCGAGGGATCAGTGAGAGACACCACTTCTGGTGGCTTGTGATCTAAGTGGGCAAGGTAAGCCAAAAGCCTACCAGCTTGTTCTCCAAGCTCGTAGGTGCGCTGTTTAGAAAAGAAAATGGGGCGTTTGGCTTTATCAAAGTGTAAGTGGTTGACCAGGCAGCGTTGTGCCCTCATGGAAGAGATGTTATCTGGGGAGGGGTCTAGCTGGTAAGCCCACTCCAGAGAATCCAGGTAGGCCTCCACCTGCTGTAGTACTAGTTTAGAAGAGCTCTTGTATCGAGAGATATGAGTGGCCAGGGTTCGTTTTGTGTCTCCCATGTTGCTCCCAGTGACGCTGAACCCTCGTTAGTTCTAAAAAAGAACGTCCAGTCATCATGTATTGAGTCCATGTCGGGTACGACAGATAACCAAAAGGGGTTCAACCTCCAATTCAGAGGTGAGTGGGGTGAATGGTCCAAGAGTACACAGGAACCGAATCCCGTCTCCACCAGCCGTGGTAGAAGTGAGGAGGCAAAAATGTAGTTTATTCGCGACATGGTGGAGTGGGTGGCAGAGAAGCACGAATAGGCACGGGAGGAGGGGGACTTATGCCTCCAATTGTCCCGGCAGGTCAGTGCCAGGGGGGTCCCGGAGCAGTCTGTCTAGGGTGAGGTCTACCACCATGTTAAAATTCCCCATCCAGATAGCGGGGACAACTGTGCCCTCAAGCGGGGACAACTGTGCCATGAAATCTAGCCATTCATTAATAATAGCAAACTGGAATGGGGGAGGAACATAGTAGGTAAGCAATAGGATCTCCAGCCCATTTACCATCACATGCATGAATACATATCTGCCCTGGGAGTCCGTCTGCAGTGTTAATAGCTGAAATTATACATGTTGAGCAATGAGGACCTCCACACCCCGAGAGTGGGGTCTGTAGGGAGCCTGGTACACCCAGCCCACGCACGGTTTCTTTAAGGTGAGCTGTAGTTGGCCAGTCAAGTGTGTTTCTAATAGGACAATTATATCTGCCCGCTGTGATTTTATGTGGGAAAGGACAGCTGTATGTTTGGGCCTAGCCCGTAATCCTCTGACATTTCATGTCACCAGTTTGACCGAAGCCATGTTGAAATGTGTGTGGGTAATAAGCGCAGACGGGCACCCAGGAGCAGAGCACCAAAGACAATGAACCCAGTGTGGGGGCACAGGTCGCCACCTAGCGGTGGCCCTGCATCCCCAGACACCGTCCCCGCATACATAATGTGAACCAGAGCGGCAACGCCATCACTGTAATACATATACACATAGGTTTGCAGAGCACTCGCCGTCCAAGGTAAAGAGGATAGTAGCTGTATAGTAACCTCTTTGCATGGTATAAAATGTAGGTACAGTTTGAACCGCTCCAGAAACTTCTGGAGCAAAACCAAAACTAGAAAAACAAAATGCAAAAGATAAAAGAAAAGGTTCAGTTTAAGGATCCGTGAAGAACAAACTCTGGTCCAGCAAGGAAACAGCCATCCACTAGTTGCACAGTATAATCCATAGAAGGGCGTTGGCCAGGGAAACTTGACTTGAGTAGTGGACCAGGTCCAAGTAACAAAATAGAGTTGCCACACTACAGCAGTGCAGCTGGGGACAAATATCCTCTGTAAAACTTACACTGGCGCAGGGGACTCAACCATAGAGTGCAGTCTGTCCATGACACATAGCGCAAGGTGTGTGTAAGAGGCTAACGAGGGGATCAGGGTGTGCCCGGGAAAGCAGCGTGGGGAACACTCAGTCCCCAGGGTTGGGTATAGGATGAAAAACATGGGGTAATGTTAGTGCGGAAGTGTTCCATTGTGTGGCTATTCCAAAATAGAGCACGTGTGGTGCGGGAAAAAACTCACTGTTGGGCGCGAGGCAACAGCAGGATCCGCAGGCAGTTCGGTGTGGATGATGCGGCCCGGGGACAGATATGGATCATGATGGGGTCTGTACGCAGCATCGCGGCATTCCAGCCAGTCAATGACTGAGGGTCTTCGAAGAAGTGCAGGGGTGCCCCCCTTTATCAAAACTCTCCCCTGATGGGATCAACTCACACGTTTCACTGATGCAACACCCCTTTCTCCAAGAAACTTGAGTTTGGAGGAAGGGGAGTTACCCCCAGAAACATGACACTTGATAACCCCTGATGGGTTAGAGCACATGTTTACGCACTTTATCGTTTGGGGCCTAAAATATTTGGGTGGTTGATGTCTCTTTTGAATATGACTTTTACACCTTAAAAAGCACCTCGGAATGTGCTTGTACTAAAAATGTTGATACAAACAGTGTGTGTGTGGCTTCTTCTTTACTTGATCTATACCTGTGGATTTACTAAGTTTATGTATTTACAGAGTGAATGTGCCCTTATATGTTGTCAACTCATGCTAATTTCAACAGGAAACCTTTGAAGCAGTTGGGAATACTTCATGATTTTGTTCTTCATGCATGGAATGCATGAATAACAAAAACATTGTGTGTGTGTGTGTGTGTAGCAGATCCCCTGCACACCAAAATGCTTAGCCGAAGCTGATATTGTGCCCTCATGGAGAAATGAAGGTTAAATTTACCTCTTGGAACAAGTGACAAAATAAAATACATATAAAGAACATATCCTATACATATAACAATGACAGATAAGAGTAGTTCAACTGAATGAAGGCCAACAAAACATTAAACGCAATCAGCAATCTTGTCCTGCCAGCACACAGCCCCTCTCCTCACAAAATAGTCCATATATTTGATCCACAAATCACTTGCATTCTGGGTGGCCAAGGTAGCACAGCTAGTGTGGAGGTCTGCCATCACATCCAACGACAGACGACCTTCAGTCGCTGTATTAGGGCCTAGCAGGGCTGGATCAATGTCGCTGGGCATGGAGGTCATATAACTGCTAGCATTCCTGCGTAAAGAATTATGGAGAATGCAGCAGCACAATACCACATGATTGATTTTATACAATGCCAGGTTTAGGGATGTTAAAAATAGACGGAACCTATTAGACAAAATTCCAAATGCGTTTTCCACCACCCTTTAAGCACGAGAAAGTCTGTAATGGAAGATCCTCTGCTCAGGGGTCAGATTGCATTGAGAAAATGGCTTCATGAGATATTTTCCAAGACCAAACGCCTCATCTGCGACAAACACAAAATTGAGACCCTCCACATTTTGATCTGCAGGTGGCAAGTTGAGGGTGCCATTCTGAAGCTGTCTGTAAAACTCGGTTTGCATTATGACTCCTCCGTCAAAGTTGCAGCCATTCTTCCCCACATCCAAGTACAAAAACTTGTAGTTTGCAGACACAATGGCAAGTATAACCATGCTGCAAAACCCCTTGTAAGTATAACAATAAGAGTCAGAGTTGGGTGGTAGGACAATCCTCACTAGTGTTGAGCGAACCCGGACTGTAACGTTCGGGTCCGTACCGAACTTTCGGGTGTCCGTGGCACGGACCCGGACATTTCAAAAATCTTTCGGGTTCGGTCCGGGGTTCTGACTGACGTCGTGACACTGAGGTCGAATATTTCTCCGACCCAGTGTACTACGTGACCGGTTAATGTCGGTACGGTAATCATCCGTACCGACACTACCGAAGATTCCCGTTTGGTCACTTTGCGAACAACTAACCGACGGGACGTCGAAGAGTTGTGCACCTCATTTTATCGTCTTGGGGCCTGGCTTGGGCTTTCTAAAAACTTTACAGGCCCAGGCACGGTGCCTGTGGGCTTTCAAGCCATGCCTGGGCTTGCAATGTCAGGCCCAAGCGAGTTGTGATCACTCCTAACAGGATGGTGG
>BLSH010421710.1:350134-365906 GCA_018402905.1 Glandirana rugosa
CACCTCATCCTCGGATCTCCAACTGATCCGGCACTGGCACCGTCACATCCACCTTCACCGCCACCATCTCCTCATCCTCCTCGGCCTAGTCAACCTCTAGGCTCCTACTCCACATCCACCCCCCTTCCCGTTTTTTTACTTGATTTTAATTTATTTTCCCTATCCCCATTTATTTGTAGGGCACTTGCCCTAGTTTGAAGATGATTTTAGAACAGTTATATGGCTTCTACCGTTAATTAATACTTTTCAGACACAGTTTGAAGATGATCCACATTCACCTCCATGTTTGCTTTTTTATGTTTTTATTTTTTTAAAAATATTTAAAGTTATTTCCCTGTCCCCATTTTTTTGTAGGGCACTTGCCCTACCCTTACCCACATTTTACTTCCTTTTGCAGCCCTCTAGGGCTTTCCAGGACTTTGTTACAGCCATTTTTGTGCCTAAAAGTTTGGGTCCCCATTGATTTCAATGGGGTTCGTTGTCCGTGCGATCGTTCGGGTTCCGTCCGGACCCGGACCCGGACTTTGTCCCGAAGTTCGGACGGACCAGCAGAACCCGGACTTCCAGAGGTTCGCTCAACTCTAATCCTCACATGCTTGCCATCAATGGCACCCCCACAGTTGAGAAAATCCCATTGCTGCAAAAACTGTGCAGCAACCCCCTGCCATTGCTGGGGATTGGAAGGAAACTGTGGAGAAAAAAAAACAAAATAGATATTGACTACTTGCACACAAAACATAGAAATGATATTTAACAGAAAAATGCTAGGGCAACATAAGGATAGACTTCTATTTCCAGCACAGTGGACAGGTAAGAAGTGTGATAATCCCAAGCTACATACACACTATACTATTACAATCACATTTTTAAAAGAATAATCAACCAAAATATATCATATGAGGACAAATTAGTAGGTCATCAAGCAGGCCCTTGCACTACCTGGTTTGGGTAATTATTAAGGAAATGTGACCCTCAAAAGTTGGAGAGTGTGTATAGGAGATTACATGTCAGGAGATACAGTAGATTGAAATGCTGACTTTACTTTTTGGGAGGGTGGGAATTATCTTTGACATAATAAGAAGACCTCAAGCACTCTGCAGGATTTGAAACACACAAATAAAGTTTGAAAAGTGTGTGTTTTTTAGGGGGGGTTAAGGCCCAAAATGCAGCTGACATAAATAATTGTGACGCTACAAGGCTGAGTGTGTATGGACACAGGACAATATGCTGGGGAGGCGTGTAGAGGAAAAAAGGAGGTGAAAAAGCTTAGAGCATGCATGAGGCCAAAGAAGACATTCACAGCATATTGTAATGTTGCTAATTAGGTATTGCAAAAAAGGGCAAATACATTATTATCAAGCAGAAACACATAAAATGTGGTATTAACATGAAACATACCTTAATATAGTCCTTCTGAGCATGTCTCATGAATAATGACTCCAAGAGCCTGGGGGGAGTTGCCTGTAGTGAACTTGAGGTCCTGGAGGCTTCTTCCTGTCACCAGGTAGTGCAAGGTGGCAATGAGCCTTTGCTCAGGGGTGATAGCAAGGCACGTGCATGTGTCCTGCTTTGGGATATAGGGGGACACCAATACCAAGAGGTGGTTAATGCAGGGATCCGTCATCCGAAGATAATTCCTGAAATCATCAGGATTATTCTGCTGGAGCTCCCTAACTAAAGCCATATGACCAAATTGATCATGGTTAAGTAACCAATTTTTGGTCCAACAACTCCTTTCCCTCCTTCTCCTGCCTTGGTTTTGGGTCCAAGCCAGGACTCCTAGGCCAATAATAGCAAGATTTCTCTCTCTAGATCTCAACATGGCTGATTGACGAATGAACGATCAGGAACGATCTGAAGGTTGCGAATCAACGCTCACCAAACTTCAACTAACACGAAATTAGATGAAAGGGCCCAAAGGGTGGTGCATGATAATGGAACTTCCTCCTTATACGTTCGTAGCATGTCAGTACGTTCAGCTTGGTCGTATGATCGCTTAGAGCACATCAGTACACGAGATACAACAGCCAACATACGATTTTGGCCGTGTGTACGAGGCTTTAGAATGGAAGGGAATATTGGCATCGATGAACACAGAACATAAATGGGAATTCTTCAAAAAGACTGTATGTGAACTCACTACAAAGTATATTCCCATGGGCAATAAGTTAAAAAAGGCTCATGACAAAGTTAAAAAAGCTATAAATAAGAAAAGAGCTTTAAAAAAATATAAAAATATGAAAAATATAAAAATAAAGGAAATGTAAAAAGGAAATCAAGGACGCAAAAATTCAAAAATTCAAAACGCACAACATATTGCAAAGGATATTAGGACAAACTCCAAAAAATAATTTAAGTAGAAGTAGTAAAAAGCTCAGGTCTAGACTAGCTGAAGTCCTGACCAGATATCACCTTGGAGGAGGTTCAGTTAGCAATGGCTCAGCCTCAGCTCCACCACTTGGGTGGATAGACTTCCATACGAGTTCTATTCACAACATCAAGACCTGCTTGCTCCCACTTACCTCCTTGTTCAAACATTTTTTCATGTTGGTTTCACTCCCTGGCTCCATGTCTGAAGCCATGGTGGTGTTGGTGCTCAAACCGGGCAAGAATCCTGAGGAGTGCTCCTCATATCGAACAATATGCCTGATCAACCTGGACGCCAAGATTCTGCTTATCTAAGGTCCTTGAGGAGGTCATTCATGTTGATCAAACTGGGTTCATGCCTGGGAAGGGCACAGATGCCTTTTCCTGAATTTTGATCTCTTCCCTTGACTTCTCTGTCAAGAGCAATGGCCACCCCACATGACAGGGTACTAGGTGTTATCCTGGACTTTGAACTCTACATTCAGCCCCACATCCAATCACTTCCTAAGGCTTGCCGCCTCAACCTCCGCAACATCTCTAAAATATGCCCCTTCCTAACCAATGAAACCACTGATTCAATCCCTGGTAATCTCTCACCTCAACTACTGCAACTCCCTCCTCAATGGCTTACCTTTAAATAGGCTATACCCCCTTCAGTCCATGATGAATGCTGCTGCCAGACTCATCCACCTTACAAACCGCTCACGGTCTGCTACCCCTTTCTGCCAATCCCTCCATTGGTTTCCACTCACCCAACAAATTAAATTCAAAATACTAACAATCATTTACAAAGCCTTCCACAACTCTGCCCCCAGCTACATCACTAACCTAATCTCAAAATACCAACCAAATTGTCCTCTTCATTCCTCCCAAGACCTCCTGCTCTCTAGTTCCCTCGTCACCTCCTCCCATACCCACCTCCAGGACTTCTCCGGAACCTCTCCCATCCTTTGGAATTCCCTACCCCGATCTGTCTGACTATCTCCAACTCTATCCACTTTTAGGCGATCCCTGAAGATTTTTCTCTTCAGAGAAACCTATCCTTTCCTGATCTAACAACTGGACTTTTATTTTTTTCATCAGCTCATCCCCCACAGTTATTACCTTTTGTATCACTTGACCCTCCCTCTTAGATTGTAAGCTCTAATGAGCAGGGCCCTCTGATTCCTCCTGTATTGAATTGTATTGCAACTGTACTGTCTGCTATAGCATTGTAAAGCGCTGCACAAACTGTTGGCACTATATAAATCCTGTATAATAATAAATAATAATAATTTATCGATCACCCATGCGAATAGTGGTCAGAGGGTCATTGACTCCCTTGACACCAAAAAGGCGTTTGACTCAGTAGAGTGTGTTTTCCTGTGGGAGGTAATGCATAGATTCGGATTTGGACCCAAATTCCTTCAGTGGATAGAGATGCTATGCAGTGCCCCTAGGGCCTGGATCCACACCATTGATAGGTTATCTGAGCCTTTCCCACTGCAGCGAGGTACCTGACAGGGATGCTCCCTGTCCCCCTCAATCTTTGCCCTGGCTCTGGAAACATAGGCCATTCTCATTCAGGATCTCATCTAGTTGAGGGGCTGCGGGTGGGCCCTTTAGAGGAAAAAAATCTCTCTATGCTGATGATGCTTTCCTTTATCTGCATTATGCTGATTCTTCACTAAGGGCATCCTTCGACCTATTTGATGAATTCGGATAGTTCTTAGGGATTCGTATCAACTGGGCTAAATCAACGTTATTCCCCTCTAGATCCCCAGGCGTGAGTGCGATGGCTACCTCATTGATGTGGATTGACCAGTTTAGGTATTTGGGTATCCAGGTCCAGTGGAATCTAGTGAGTTTTTCTGATCTTAATTACCTTTCTCTGTTATCCCAACTTTGTTCAAAGTGCGCATCCTGGGCACCCTTGCTTTTGAATCTCATGGGGCGTATTAACCTTCTAAAAATTATTTTTCTCCCTAAACTTCTTTGTGTTTTCCATCACTACCCAACCTGGATACCCAATTCCTATTTTATGGAGGTTGATCTGTGTGTGGGGGCTTTCCGGACTGACACACAGACTTTCTAGATGTTTGCAGAACAGTAGTTCAGTTAGTCCCGGTTTTATTTAAAGTGACACACAGACTTTCCAGATGTTTGCAGAACAGTAGTTCAGTTAGTCCCGGTTTTATTTAAAGTGACACACACACAGTTTCCAGATGTTTGCAGAACAGTAGTATGGTTTCTCCCTGTTTTAGTTAAAGTGTTACACACAGTTTCCAGATGTTTGCAGAACAGTAGTTCAGTTAGTCCCGGTTTTATTTAAAGTGACACACACAGTTTCCAGATGTTTGCAGAACAGTAGTTCAGTTAGTCCCACTTTCATTTAAAGTGACACACAGACTTTCCAGATGTTTGCAGAACAGTAGTTCAGTTAGTCCCGGTTTTATTTAAAGTAACACACAGACTTTCCAGATGTTTGCAGAACAGTAGTTCAGTTAGTCCCGGTTTTATTTAAAGTGACACACACACAGTTTCCAGATGTTTGCAGAACAGTAGTATGGTTTCTCCCTGTTTTAGTTAAAGTGTTACACACAGTTTCCAGATGTTTGCAGAACAGTAGTTCAGTTAGTCCCGGTTTTATTTAAAGTGACACACACAGTTTCCAGATGTTTGCAGAACAGTGATATGGGTTCTCCCGGCTTATTTATACTTTTTTGACACAGTTTGAAGATGATTTTCGAACAGTTATATCGCTTCTACCATTAATTAATACTTTTCAGACCCAGTTTGAAGATGGTCCACATCCACCTCCATTTTTGCTTTTTTTATGTTTTTATTTTTTTTAATGCTTTTAGTTATTTCCCTGTCCCCATTTCTTTGTAGGGCACTTGTCCCACCCTTACCCCCATTTTCCTTCCTTTTGCAGACCTCTAGGACTTTCCTGGACTTTTTTACAGCAATTTTCAGAACTTTTGGTAAAATTACCAGAACCCCGGACCCGAACCCGGACTTTTTTAAAAAAGTCCGGGTTCGGGTCCGGGTCCCGGACACCCCAAAGTTCGGTACGGACCCGAACTTTACAGTCCGGGTTCGCTCAACTCTAATTATGAGACTTGTGGAAGACTGACCTTCCTGACCTCAATAGAGAGGAGTGGGAGGACTGCCTTGAGGATAGTACCAAATTGTTAATTTCCTTATGGGACTAATTAATTTCGAATAAATTCCTGCACAGGGTTTACCACACACCCCAGAGACTGCATAGAATATATCCGCAGAGACCACCAGAGTGTACCCACTGTGGGGACGTTGTATGCACAAATCCTCACATGTTCTGGAATTGTTCAGGGGTGGCTCGGCTCTGGGCAGAGGTGGCTGAACTTATTAAATTCTGTCTTCAGTTGGCCCTCCCGATCACTCTGGACCTGGTGTTATTGGGAATTCAGGATGATGAACAGAGGCACTAAACTGCTACTGTCCTATCTGTTCTATTACACTAAAAGAGAAATTAAACTCAAGTGGAATACCCGTTCCCTCCCTCCGTAGCTTCCTAAGAAAAATCTATCAACACTACTCTTCCAATGTATAAGTTGACCTATATAAGCAGGAACTGCACTAGGAAGTTTAATGGGGTATAGTAGCCATGGACAGCGTAGGTGTCATGTACCAGGTTGTGAGCCTGACGGTCAGGGGTGGCCTCTCCTACGACTCCGGTTCGAGGGACAGCTGGAGTTGATGTAGCGGCCACAGGAGCACGGTGAGGTATGAGTACCTGTAGGAGTCCAAGAGTATCAATCAGCAGGTGGTCAGGAGATGTGCTGGAAGTGTGCTGGTGTCAGAGCAGGATACTTGAAGAGACCGGATGGTCACAGGCACAGAAGCAGAGTCAGGGACAAGCAGATTTGGCAACGGGCTGGCAGGAAGGTACAGAGGGTCAGGCAGAGGAGTAGTCGAGACAAGCCGGGTACGGGTGCAGGCGGATATCAGAGAAGTTCAAGCAAGCCGGGTCAGGTAACAACAGGAACAGGTAACAGATAGCAGGTGATCACAGGTAACACTGTAGATCAGACATCACCCATTCTGAGGGCTAGCACAAGTGGCAGCGGCAAGGAAGTTCTCAGGTGGGACTTTCCTGGGGGGAATCATGCTGGCGATCTTCATGACAGCAGGTGAGGAGGGTTCTCCCCATCTTGCACACTATATACCTGTTGGTGTGTCTGCGATACCCTCTGAATGTGTTCTTGAATGTCTTCAAGTCTGGGCACTGTTATCATAAATTTTATGTTAAGCTTTGTCTACGCTTGTTTTCTGTTATGGAGACTATAACTTCTTCTTCATGGTCGGTGTGTAATATCTTACTTTGCTTATTTCTAAGTTTCTGTTTCTGTGTATACATGTATACAAAAAAGCATTGGGGAGCTCATGTTCATAATGGGGATGGTATCAACACAGCCCCAAAAGATCCACAATGGCTCAAAACTGATATGGTCCAGAAATATTTAGACAGAATAAAGGTGGATAAAGCACCTAGATCAGATGGTATACACCCACGGATCCTAAAAGAATTGAGCTCTGTCATTTCAAAGCCATTGTTTCTAATTTTTAGGGACTCTTTAATGACTGGCATAGTACCACTGAATTGACATAAGGCCAATGTGGTGCCCATATTTAAAAAGAGATCTAAGTTTTTACCAAGTAACTATAGACCTGTTAGTTTAACTTCTATAGTTGGGAAGATACTGGAGAGTTTAATAAACGGCCACAAAAAGATATTTTATGCAACAGACAGCATGGATTCATGAAAGACAGAAGTTGTCAAACAAATTTGATTTCTTTCTATGAGGAGGTATGTAAAACCTTGGACAGAGGGGTGGCTGTGGTATGCTAATGTGTAAGGTAAAGTCTAGAGACTTGGAAAAATCAGTTTGTAAATGGATAGAAAACTGGCTAACAGACTGAATTCAGAGAGTAGCGGATAATGATTCTTACTCTGAATGGCCTAAGGTTATCAGTGGTGTACTCCAAGGTTCAGTGTTGGGACCCTGACTTTTTACTATATTTATACATGATATAGGGTCTGGGATTAAAAGTATAATTTCAGTCTTTTTTTTTTTTTTAACATAAAGTTTATTCAAAGTTAATATATTACAAAGAGTGGCAGTGGTACAATCACAATAGGTACAGATGAGTCACATTACTCAACAAGGGCAGATATACATTTATACACGCAGTATAGGAGCCATTATGGCAGAATTTTAGCCTTACCGTAAGGGAAAAATGGAGGGGGCAAGGGGAGGACGGGTAGAAGAAGGGGGGGGGGAGGGGGGACAGATACGTTAACCTCTTTCATCCCCACTTGTACAAAAAAAAAAAAATATTTTGAAGAACTGTCCCAGCCCTACTCCAGCATCAGCTGCCTCTCCTGAACCCAGGCCGCCCATATTTTCTCAAATTTTTTGGGACAGTTACATCCCGCATAGGTCAGTTTGTATAGGGGTAGGGCCGTGATGATGAGAGTTCTCCATTGTCGCACTGTCGGAGGGAGGGCCTTATTCCACTGCAGGAGTATCCCTTTCCTCGCATAAAAGGCTGCATAAAATAGAAAAAGTTTACGAGCCTGCGGGGCATCTATAGTATCACATATGCCAAAGAGCAAACAGCGGGGGTCGCAGGGTACCTGGAGGCCACCTATCTTATTGATATCATGAAGCACCTCACTCCAAAACACCTGGATTTGCGGGCATTACCACAAGGAAGAAGGTGCCCACCTCCATTCCACACCTGTGGCAAAACGGGCTCATGCCCGGGAATATCCCGGCCAGTCTCTGGGAGGTGTAATAGACCCTATGGAGAAACTTCATTTGGATAAACCTGTCTCTTGCTGAAATCATCAGCGGTATAAATTGTTGGACACCCTCCTCCCAGTCATCGCTCGCCAGCTTGGGTATATAAGCCTGCCATCTGTCGTATATCCGGGAGACCCTAGAGGTGTCCAGGCCAGCCAGTGTAGCATAGAGAGTCTTAGTGCCATCAGGGGCTCTTAAGAGTTTCTCAACCGCAATGGTCTCCAGAGACAAGTCAGAGGTGACTGTCCAGTTTTTTAAAGAAGGAGGTTGGTATGGGCACAGGGGTCTGCCAAAAAAGGTAGGTAAACTTGGGGAGCACCGAGGTTAATGAGGTTAACTCGTCCGATCGGGGTGAGGGGCAGCAGATTCCAGGCAGTGCACTTCTGAGTCAGGAGGGAGACCACCGAGGTTAGATTTAAGGGAACGAACTGTGCAAGGTCTCTATGAATCTGTACCCCTAGGTATTTAAATTGTGTGACCTTCCGCAGTGGCGTCGCCACTTCCCAAATTCATCTAGAATTGATAAGGCCGCTGGGAGGGATGCAGGGGCGTTCCTAAGATACAGAAGGGTGTCGTCTGCATAGAGGGATAGATTTTTGTGGGCCTGTCCGATACAAATGCCTGTCACCTCCAGGGACTCCCGTAATGTAATTGCCATTGGCTCGATCGCCAGAGCAAAAAGGGCTGGTGACAGGGGACACCCTTGCCTAGTACCCCGGTGTAATGTGAAGGGGGGGCATAAGATCGAACCAGTACGAAGCCTGGCCATTGGAGATCCATACAGGGCCTGTACCCAGGAGATGAATTTGGGGCCGAAGCCAAAAGGATGCAGGACCTCCCATAGATACATCCACTCTACTTTTTCAGCATTCAGGGAGCCCACTGCGTCCAGGTCCTGAAGTGAATCATCCGAGGCCAGAACCGTATAGAGCAACCTTAGATTTATGTTCATGCTCTTCCCTGGCATGAAACCTGTTTGATCTCCTTCAATCAAAGTATGTATAACCTCATTTATACTTACTGCCAGGACCCTGGCTAGGATCTTGACATCAACATTAAGCAAGGATATGGGCCTATATGATCCGCAGTCCTCAGGGTCCCTACCAGGTTTAGGGACCACCACTATGACAGCCTCCGCCATAGATCCAGGGAGCGAACCAGCTCCCAGGGACCAGAGGAGAGCATTATGTAGGTGGGGGACCAATTTTTCCCCATACTGTTTGTAGAATTTGGATGGGAAGCCATCCACCCCTGGGATCTTCCCAGCCTGCATGGTGCTCAGGGCCTTTTGGACCTCTTTGAGTGCAATAGGGCTGTACAGTTTCTTACGCATCTCCAGCGTGAGGGTAGGGAAGGTGATCTGGGACAGATACAAATAGCTCGTCTGCCGTGTAGGCGGACCTAGAAGAGTACAGAGCCCTATAGTATTTGGCAAAATGGTCGTTAATACTCACTAAGTCCCTGATCAGAGAACCATCCACGTCACGTATCCAGGCTATGTTGGCCAGGGGTTGTTGCTCCCTAGCCAGCCGTTTTTCTCCCCCTGCTCAAAAATGCGTTGCGTCTGTGCCAAGTGATGTTTTTTGGCCTTAGTCACCCGAAGCAGCTCCAGCTCATGGTAGGCCACCTGCATGTCAAGATGGTAATGGGGTTGTTAGTAAGGATGTATTCGTTTTCAAGATCAGATGCCCGGGTTTCTGCCTCTTCTATGGTGATTGCCGCATCGCGCCGAACTTGAGAGGTAGTGGATCGATAGCATCCCCTCATGGTCGCCTTGAAGGCGTCCCAGACTGCAACCACCCCCCCGAAACAGATTTGGGGACCAGTACCCTGAGATATGCCCTGTCATTTCAAAGTCAACTGTGGGGTCAGAGATCCAATACCGGGACAATCTCCAGTGTCTTTCCAATGGGGGCGTCATAGTCTGCAGACTGTACAGCAAGGGTGCATGGTCAGAGATACCATGCAGAAGCATGGTAACCTCCTGAGCTCTAGAAAGAAGCTCTGAGCTAGCATATAACAAATTTATGCGGGACATTGTAGCATGAGAGGTTGAGTGGCAGGAGTAGGCCCTCGCATCTGGGTGCTTCCACCTCCACACATCAGTCAACCCATAGAGAAGGGCCCTTCGTGAGAGAGACGAGTCCACGGAGGCAGCCTATCTAGAGCCGGGCTCGGAAGCATGTTAAATTCCCCCATGATAAGGATATTATCCATGGGGAATACAGAGAGAAGGTTAGTCAAGTGGTTCAAGACCGCCTTCGAAGCAGGTGGGGGAAAGTATATACCAACTATAAGCATTTCTACCATATCAATAACTACATGTATTGCAACATACCTCCCCTCCGGGTCATTTTTGACCTGCAATAACTCAAAGGTCAGGGACTTGTGAACTAACACACTAAACCCCCTGGCATGACTAGAATAGGTGGCGTGGTAGTGGTGCCCCACTCAGGGTTTTTTAAGACTTAAGATTTTGCTACCCACCAGATGGGTCTCCTGTAGGATACACATCTGGGGTTTATATTTCCTGAGGTATGCAACAACCAATGAGTGTTTTGGTTTGTCATTAAGGCCCCTGGTGTTCCAGGAGATAATGTTCAGGGGGGCCATCCTATCTAGACAATATCATACGGCTTCCAGTGATACGATTGGTTCTGATCCGGAGGGGGGCGCCAAACTCATCCACAGCATCCACTGCACCGGCAGCAAGTGCCTCAGTGACACAGCTGTACCCCCCATTAGATAGACCACTGTATTGAAAGAACTTAACATTGACACAAATAAACCAAACCAACATTCCCCACCCCATCACACCCCGCGCATCCATCCCAGGAACTTTGGAGTGCTTAACCCAAGAACTAAACAACCAGTACATAATTACATAAAATAGGCCTATTAACTATGAGGCTAGTGGGAAGGGTAACAGATAATCAGACTTTGGTGCCACGCTCTCAGAGCTGTCCACAGCCACAGACCAGAGTAGCGTAATACAAAATAGGGACATTTGATAGTATCACAGTCAAAGGGTGATGCAATGGTGGATCTCCTAGCAAGCTAGAGGCACATACTTAGGTGTTGGTAACCATTCAAAGAAGCCACGGGCCAGTCCAGATAAGGAAGGGGAACAAAAACGGTGTAACAGGAGAAGAAGTTGGAGGGGCAACCGCCTCCTCAAGACAAGCAGGGTAACCATAGTCCTCCCAGACTCATCGCCAGGTGTGCAAAGATAGTATCGGGTGCCGCACCACCAAGGCAGCACCCCATAGTGGGTGCCGCCCCAAGGAAAGCATATGTTCAATCCCGGAGAGTTTAGGATTCCTTCCTGTGGGACTCACCAGAGTTAGCCAAGACACGGCACAGTACTCCCACAAGGATTGGCAGAGTCCTTCCAGTGTCAACTCCCATATCACTCAGGGACGACAGGGTCATAGCAGGGTCAAGCAAGCCCCCGATGTCGCCACAGCAGAATCGGGGGGAGGAGAGAGACCCCACACCCCAACAGGGCAAAATCTCACCACAGCATGGCTGAGTCGATGTAGGCAGGGGCCCGCCAGGTTGCAAGAGGAGGAAGAAAAGGGGGGCTCATCCCAACCCGTAAACCAGGGTGGACTGGGGAGGACAGTTTAACAATAAAAGTTCCAGGTAAAATAAGGAGAAGCAAAAAAAGGGGGGGAAATCGTCTTACTCATCTGTTGCCAGGTAATGTATCCAACCATTGCGAGATATCATCCGGAGATGTGAAAAACCGGGTAGACTCCCCGTCCACCACGCATAGGTGGGCAGGGAAAAGCATGCTGTGTTTGATTCCGTGGGTGCGGAGTTGGGCCTTTACTTGGTCAAAGGTTCTGTGAAGCCGATGTGTGTCGACCGAGTAATCGGAGAAGAGCATCAGCTTGGCCTTCTTGAACTGGAGATCCTCTATCTTCCTCGCCTTCCTGAGTGCCAGCTCTCAGTCACGGAAGTTCAGCAGGTGAAATATGAAGGTGCGCGGAGGGCTCCCCTATGGGCCACGGACAGGAGGCATCCTGTGGGCTCCCTCCACTACAAAGTGCGCTAAAAATGGTCCCTGGGGAAGCAGGGTGCGCAGCAGGCGCTCAGTGAAGGCCGTAGGATCCTGTCCCTCCGCTCCCTCCGGCAGCTCCACCACCCGCAGGTTGTTCCTACGGCTGCTGTTTTCGCTGTCCTCAGCCCTGGATTCTAGGGCCCTCACTTTCACCTGGAGAGTGCGGATAGCAGTATCGTGTTCCCTGAGAGAATCCTCGGCATCTCCCACCCGGCGTTCTGTCTCCCGCATGTGATCCCGGACCTTGTCTGTAACGTGAAACCACGTACCTGGTAGCAGAGCCTGTCTTTGTAGAAGGAGACCTCTCATACAGCTCCAGCTCAGAGCCCACTGGAGTGGGGACAGTGGTCTCGTAAGTGCAGCGAGGTAGGAGTGCATCTGTGAGCAGCTGTGGACTGGATGCTGGAACACTGGACAGCAGACAGCTGGAACTGGAATGGCAGCGGCAGATCAGCGATCACAGGAGCTGGATGCAGGGCAGGCAGAAGAGATGTGAGACAAGCCGGGTCAGACACGGATCCGCAATCAGGCAGAATCAGCAGACAAGGGATCGTCGGAGGCAAGCAGGGTTCAGCAATGGGTATCAGGCTGGCAGAGGAAGTGTAGCCAAAACAAGCCAGGTCTGGATTGGAGAAGGCAGAATGGTCAGAGCTGATAGTAGGTTCAGGTATGGACTAGCTGCAGATCAGACAGCAAAGTTCAGGTGCAGTCACTGTCCTTTTAAAGGCCACTGGGCGCCAAAGAGAGTCCACGTGCGTTCGTTCGCACGCGGTGCACATCCCTGTGCATGCGCACATGTGTGTGCCTCCAAACAGTCGTAGGAACCTTTGTTTGAAACCACGCGCGCATGTGCACATGCGTGCGCGATCACAACGCTCATCTGGATTCCTGACATTGTCCATGTCCCTCCGCAGGAGCCCCACATCCATCTGGAGGTGGTCAATTTTTTCGGTCAGCACGGCTTGGCAGGTGGTAATGATGGCCTTGCAGCCGGTAATGACCTGCATGAGGGCTGCGAAGCGGTCCCCCTCCCTGTTGTCGGGATTGTCTGGGGCCGTCTGCATCGCCATGCTGTAGCGGGTTCGCAGGGCCTGCTTTGCCATCAGCTGTTGTGGTGGAGATTTACCAGCGTGTGCCTCCTTGTGCTGGGATCCAGAGCCTCCCTTACACATACCCCCTGTGGACCGAGGGTCAGAGGTGCCAGGGATCCCAGGAAAGTCATGAAGAAAGCAGATAAATGGTCCGATAGCTGCGGAGCTCGTGTCAGCACGTCCGCTCAGTCTGCCTTCTTGATAATTTCAGTCTTTGCCGAAGACATCTAGCTATGCAGTGGAATAACGTCCTTACAGGATGTCTCCAACTTACAAGCCAACCTCAATGCACTGTTTAATTGGGCAACTATGTGGCAAATGAGGTGTAGCCATGTGCTCTCTTGAGAGTGGCTGGTATTAGTGGTTCACCTTATAGCTTCCCTCAATCACACCATATTTCACACATCTGGAGACACTGAACAGGCCGGCTCTTGTTTTTGTTGTTTTATTTAGGGGATATAACTTGGATGGGGATAAGGGATGACTGCAGGATGCCCAAAGAATTATGATACACAAACTCCATATACAAACCTGTATGTACACAATTGCACTGCAGACTCTCTCTCTGCAGACTGTTACTCCTCACAACCCTCCAGCACTTCACGTGCTGACCGTTTCTCTCTTACAGTACAGTTTATCAGGCTTCTCTACACCTTTCTCTTCACTGCGGCTAGCACACAGTGAGGCCTTCTCTGCATCAGCAGGACCTTATTAACACCCATTACAAGCCAGGGATCATGGGCCCCTGAATTTGTAGCAAAGCACTTGAGTGCTAGCCGGGCCTTTGACGGACTACAACTCCCAACCCATCCTCTTCCAGGTCCCATCGACCTGCTCTCTGGTAGTAACTCTCCTTTCCCTTGTCTGCCTCCCAAGGCTCCCACAGACTATCCACTATTCCTCTTCCAGCCTGCTCCAGCACTTTCTCCTCCAGTCCCAGGGACCGTCACTCACGGCACTGGTGGATCTCTTTAAAATCTATCTCCTCCTGTAGCACCTCTGCTGTTCTCCTGTTCCTCCTGTGTGGCTCCAGGAATCACTCTGCTTCCTGGCTGCACCCGAACCCCCAGGCCCCAAGCTCACCCTCCCCAGACTGGGGGCGACCTGCCGGGTAGGAGAATGCTCCACAGTGCCTCTGCTACATCTCCAGACTTCCACCCGACACTACCCCTCTCAGATTGGGCTTATTTAAGGAGGCCTGCCCCCTGCCAATCCTGCTTTGGTCAGGGCTCCTTAAAATACTCCAGATGACTCCACCCATCTCCCAGCCTCTCTGACCAGAAACTTTCCCCAGGCCTCTAGAAAGAAGTGGGAGGCTCTGGTGACCTCATCTGTTAAGCCCACCCAATCCTCCTTGAACCACTCCTCCCGGCCCAGATCAAAGCATTCAGGCCTGCACATTACAGTCAGGCCTGACTAAATTTACCTCTCGTAGCCAAAAACCCTGCTGTATGCATCATACATACTAGGGTGAGTACAACTGGGGGAAACAATGGAGGAGAAGGATATGGTTGTTTTGGTAGATGATAAGTTTAGCGGTACCCCCGTAGGGGCTGCTGAATATAATGGTCTGTCTGTCACCCTGCCCAGCCCAGCATTCAACTCTTAAGCTTGTTTTTTTGTATTTGATTGAGTGGATTTAACTTGGAAGGGGATGGGAGATATGGGATGCCCAGTAGTAATTAGCACAACTTGCTTGGGACTACTATATACACTCAATATATACTGTACGCTCCAGTCTTCTCTCCAGCACTTCTCTTGCTTAAGACCTTTACTCCATTACTAGAGTTGAGCGGACACCTGGATGTTCGGGTTCAGGGTTCGGGTTTTCATGGAAAAGTTCGGGTTTGGGTTCGGTCCAAACTTGACCCCGGACCCCATTGAAATCAATGGGGACCCGAACTTTTGGGCACAAAAATGGCTGTAAAAAAGTCCTGGAAAGTGCTAGAGGGCTGCAAAAGGAAGAAAAGTTGGGGTAAGAGTAGGACAAGTACCCTACAAAGAAATGGGGATAGAGAAATAACAATAATCTGCCCCTTACAGCAACAACAGGAACCTGACCCTATAGAACTAGGAGATGATTTTAGAACAATAATCTGTCCCTTACAGCAACAGCAGGAACCTGACCCTATAGGAGTAGGCGTGAAAGGTCCTGAAAAAATGTCGGTAAAAACACGGGTTTTCAAGCCCAGGGGTAACTAAAGTTACCCCAGGCCCCAGTTCAAACCTGGCTTGGGTTTGGGCTTGAAAAGGTACTTTTGGGCTTGGGACTTGGGCTTGTAGGTCCACAGGCGAGTTGAGATCATTACCTCATTTCCAGAATTCGTTCTCTTCACGACCTCTCTTCTGACCTCGCATGTCATATATAACTCACATATATCATCAGGGTTCGTTCAACACGATTAATGATGACCCGT
>BLSH010421710.1:381297-394562 GCA_018402905.1 Glandirana rugosa
TATAAATATTCTCCCACACCCCCCTGCTCCTCAACAACTTCCATCCCTCTCCTCCCCTGTGTTTTTACATACATTGTGCTTTTATTCCCATACCATTTTTTATAGCCCATCACCCTCTTATAAATATCAACCTGTCCACATGTACACTTATTCCCCCTTTCCACTCATCCCCCTGCTGCACATATCGTTTTTCCTTTTTACATCCTCCGTTCAGTTACATTCTCTACATACAGTTCTGTGTGTTTTGGCAATCAGCCCTGCCCCCTGCCGGATGCCTTTAAATGCCCCTTAGTCTGTAGCCTGTTAGCTTGATGAAGGAGTATGACTGCCGTGTCACCGCAGTGTGCCAGCTGACGTAATGCGCTGCGATACGGTAACGTCATCCCTTCAGGACTTCTGGTTCTTGCGTTCCACGCCTCGCCCTGGATGTCCCTGTGTGTAGCCGGCCACTACATGGACAGGACTCTAGATGTTCCATCTGGCTAACCTCAGCATTACCTGATTTGGATGCTTCCACCAGATCCCCCCCCCCCCCCTTGCTTACAGACGATCTCTACCCTGCTCCTGGCTGATTTTATCATGTGAGTTGCCTGTACATTGCTTTTTAATAAACTTTTGGTCTGCATTTAGAGCTCCTTTTTCCCTTGTCTATGTTTCTAACTGGAGTAACATCTAATTTATGGTTACAAAGCCTGTTCTCTAAAACAATGAGCTAAAAAGGTGCGCTAAAAAGAATTAAGCATGGGGAAGAGTTAGCATACTAAAACATGCATAAAATGATCATTAGTTAAAACACATCATCTGCTTCCTCCTTATGTTTTGGGAGTCATCTATGCTCTCACTGTGCCTCCCTCTGCTTCTACTGTTTTAGCCTTTTACATACACAGTAACTCTGATGACTTAAAGTGGTTGTAGAGGCTTAAGGTTATTTACATGAATGCATTCTCCACTTTAAAGTGGTTGTAAGCTCTGTTACATATTAGAATATTATTCCAAATTCATAATTCAGCACTTATAGGTGTTCAATTATATTCATGGCAAGCTTGCCAAATATAAAACAAACACACATTGTGGGTTGTCCCCACACAATTGGACGTTTTAAAGTCGGCACATCACAAGATGACACCAATTTATAAAAGTATACAAAAATTGTATTCTTACATAATGTGAGGAACATACATAGACATTAAATTACAAGAAGCAAGAATAAAAACATATCCTTTGTGTTAGACCCCAATTGAAGAATTGGGTCATCATCAATTTGGACCCTATGCGAGTAGACATTCAACTACCGATACAACCTAAATGTGTGGTTACACACAGATGCAGAGGTCTACGTGTTTCGCTGTGGGCTTCTTCAGGACCCCAATCATAGCATGACTGTAGGTTGTCAAGGTAGCTATTATTTTAACAAAAAAAGAAGGATAAGAAACAATACTCTTATAATCATAATACATATAACATATGAAATAATATATAATAAGCTCAAATGCCTGTATGACAGATGCTTACATATGACTCCGTATGTTCGGCAATCAGGGAGGCGAACACAGGGGACTGTTGGGTCTGGACTCCAAGGGTTGTAGGTACTGGAAATCATATAGATATATAAATGTAGGGCCACATAACCGCAACTAATTTATGGTGTTAGGCTGTCTTATTAATTACCTGCTAATTGCCAGTTGGTAAATTGAACCTACCAAACCCCACTGGAATTAACCACTTTTATGCTCGCTAGGAGCCTAATACGGCCCCATCATCTAAAAAAGAGACAGAACAACCACCTAAAATTAATTTCATTATCAAAGGACCAAATACAGAACTATATGAAAAATATATATGGAAATATGTGTCCAAACATACCCTTGGGACAATTATGAAGTGGGATGAAGACAAGGGAGAGAGAACGAGGAAGTCAGGAGAACTCAACACCGGGAAGGCTGTAGGGGCACAAAGGACACACACTCCGCAAAGAGGCATGTATCTATGTTCTCCTCTCTTGAACGATAATGACGGCCGTGCCGCTACCGAGGGATTCTACAGATATGACCCCATAAAGGTCTTCCTAAAAATACATACATAGGGGCGTCCTTAGGAAATATCTATATATAACTCATCACTACATTGGCCTACATATAACCACAAAGTAGTCTAAACAATACCTTTAAGCAAGATCTATGTGAGTCTCGTTAGCCTCGTATCTGCTTCTGCCTAAAGAAGCGCTCCTGTAGGAGAATAAAATCAAAGAGGGACTTTAAACAAAGCCATCTCTAGTCTCCATATGTCACCATGCAAACAAACAAGCGTGGTTTCAGCCACGAGGAGCACATTACCTAACTTACAATCGTCCCGTCTTTCTCCCGTCATATCCGGCCTTCATACAGCCAGACTCCTATATACTCCCCCACCTGGTCACGTGTCTAGAGCCCGCCTCCAAAAATGCGCGGCGGTCATAACGTTGCGGTCACATGATCAAGTGTGTGTCCCTACACAGCGACGCGCTACTCAGGCGCGTCACGTGCAGAGGGGGAGGCGTGGCCCAACCAGAGCCAGGCCCTCCCCAGGCGAATAACCACCTATACACTTTGCACCCATCATCATATATATAACTTTTAACATTCAGTACAATCCGATCGTTTCGAGATCAAAAGTTATTCACAGGTGATGTACATACAGGAAACATACTTGCAACACGCAAGCATTTTTAAATAGCAGTTTAGGATAGGGAACAGAGCCAAAGATTGACCAGAGATTGGCATATGAACGCACTCAGCATTCCCAGCGTTGTCATGGCCAACATCATAGTATCTTATAGGCCTAATTCATAGGAAGGGCTTGAAGCTAAACGCCTCATTCAGCCCTGGTGCTTCTGTAGCCCTGAGCTGATATATCCAGCGAGATTCTCACTGTAGTATGATTTTGTCAAATTCACCTCCCCTGGGATTAGGTTCTCTCTAGGGCTGCAAAACATGCCACATCAGGGTTACTGTTGTGGTATAAGCTTAAATGTCTGCCAATAGGCGTGGACAGTATATTTTTATGTCCATAATACACATGGTCTTTAATCCTGCGCCAAAACTGGCGCTTGGTCTTCCCAACATAGAAGGCCCCACACTCACAGAACATCACGTAGACTATCCCTATCGTCTGACAGTCCACGTGATGCCCAATGGTGTGGAGCCCCCCGCCCGGAAGATAGAAAGTCTGGTTTTCGTAAATAAAAGAACAAAAATTACAAGACCCGCATTTCCATGTCCCTCTGAGATCAAAGGTCCCAGGGTGACTCTGGAAATGGCTTTGGGTGACTCGGTCCCTCACTGACTTAGCCCTCCTATATGTAATTTCAGACGTAGGTCCTATATATTTTACTAAAGTTTTATCATTTAGCAATATATGCCAGTGTTTATCAAGGATTCTTTTAATTTTTTGATGTTGGTTGGTATAGGGGGTAATCAATTGTACCTTGTCTGCTTGTTTAGGTCTCTGGACTCTAGACATCGTATCCTCTCTCGTGCGTCCGTAGGCTTTATTAAAAGCCTTCCTTAGTAATGTCCGTGAGTATCCTCTGGCTAACAGTCTGTCCCTCAGGTCATTAGATTCCTGTCGGAATGACCTATCATCCGTACAGGTTGGCGTACGATGGGGCACAAGAAGTCCCCATCGCCACACCCCGCACCTGGAGGTAGTGGGAGTCATTGAACAGAAAAACATTTCTTGTGAGGATGTGCTCCAAGATGGATAAAATTAAATCATTGTATTCAAAAAAGTCCTGGTGTCTTTCACTCAAAAACTTGCGAATGACAGCTAGGCCTTTGTGATGTGGAATGCTGCTATACAGGGCCTCAATGTCTATTGCAACTAAGTTTGTATTGGGAGGTACTGTTAATCCATCTAGCCGTCTCAAAAGATCTGGAGTGTCCTGTATATAAGATGGTAGAGATGATACGTGTGGGCGCAGGTATCTATCCACTAGCCTGCTGGCCAGTTCTGTATAGGCACCCACCCCTGACACAATTGGTCTACCTGGGGGCTTCTCCATGTTTTTGTGTGTTTTTGGTAACACGTAAAACGTTGGTATGCAAGGGTTTTTTACGCAGATAGATTCTAATATTTCTTTAGTAATAGTCCCTTTGGAGTAGGCAAAGTTAATGAGTTCAAGAAACTCACTCCGGAATTTCTGAACACTATCCTCTGGAGTTACTCTGTACCAATCTTTGTTGTTAAGTATTTTTTCACACATATCCTTATACTGTTGTATATTCATAAGGACTACGTTACCCCCTTATCAGAGGGTTTTATCACGATGTCCCTATTATTGCTTAATGATTTAAGGGCTTCTCTTTGTTGTCTGGTGAAATTACCCTCCTAATATCTGGGCCTCTGTAGCTGTTCAATTTCCTTAGTGACCTGGGCCACAAACGCCGCCACATTCGGATTGGTATTTAAGGGTGGAAATTTGGTGGACTTCTTTTTGGGAATGGCAGGGTGATCAAACTGAGGGGCCTCCACAGGAGGAGGGCTGGTAACTCCCACTGTGTCCCCACTGGAAGCAGGGAGAGCCCCCCCAGACTGGTCATCCATGCCTTGGGTACGTGCATGGACCTCATTCTCCTCCCATAGGTCCATAAGGTCCTTCAGGGCCTGAAAGTCACGCACCCGAAATTGTTTCCACTGTTCTATTTGTCTATCCTCCTCCCTTTTTCTCTTTCTTCCATCATCAAACAGGAATTTGTATATTCATTTTCTCCCAAACATATTAATATCTTTCACCAACTCAAATGTGTCCATGTCCTGTGTGGGGCAAAAACTAAGTCCCAGGCTTAGGACCTCCCTTTCTGCGTCCGTAAGTGTATGTGAGGAAAGATTTATGATGTTAAGTCCAGTGGTACTTGTGTGAGTTTGGTTACAAACGGGTTTAAAGTCGATTGGACGTTTTTTGGAACCGGTGTAGAAGGGTTGGTAGATTCCAGACGTTCATCACGATTGTCTGGATTGTGATTCGTGGTAGTTTTGTTACTCTGTGTGTGTTTGGGTGGTTGTGAATTGTGTCTACTTCTAGGGGGCTTGTTTCCATCATTTTGTGTGTCATGTGAGTGGGCGTGTGAACGCGACTGTGAGTGCTCTGAATGTGCTTGTGCTTGTGTCCTACCATGCTCGACCAGCCCGGACTCGATAAGTCGTTTCTTATTTCCCCCACCTGATGTTCCTTCGCCATCTTTTGGTCTCTTACGGAACTGCCGGTGCCGCCAATGTGCCGATTGATTACCTTGTGCTGAGTGAGAAACATTAGATGTATTAGAGCTATAAGAGGCATAAGAAGAGTCAGAATCTGTTCCCTCATAATCCGACCTAGGGACCCCTGTTCTTTGAGATTTGGGAAAACGTGATCGCCTAACCCCATTAATGGGCCACCTATAGGCGGTATGGTTGTTAAGCGCTAATTTATCTCTAAGGTATTTCTGTTCTTTCTTTTGGATGAGGTCTCTGTTGAATTTCTCAAGATGTATTTGTAGTTCTTTATTTTTGGTCTCATATTCAGGAGAGACCGTAAGACTCTTATGTTGTGTATAAATCTATTTGATTTCAACATCTACCTCATCCATTTCTTTCTGATATTGTGCCAACAAGATGTTAATCATCTCTCCAGTACATTTCTTCAGGTTGCCCTCCCAGGCCTCTCTAAGCTCGGGGGAAATGTTACTGATATTTGGGAAGATCTGAATCCTCAACCCTTTAGGAGTCAGGCCTTCATCCCTATATTTTTCAAAAAATGTAATATGCCAATACAGGCTAGATTTCCTTTCCAAGCTCCTCCTAAGCTTGAGTAGGAAGAATTCCATATCCATAACACTGCCATTTTCGTCTTGGGCGGTCTTCTGATATCTAGTCATCAGATCTTCCCAGGCTATTCCCGTATATTCCATGTTTGTACAAAAATAACAACACAATATATGACAGACTATAGACAAATAATAATTGTATTAATCATATACAGGCAAAAGGAGTATAATATCTAGACAGGTGTCATCTCGTGGGTACAAAAAATTCCCCCCAATCAATCAATGGGGATAGGACTCCTTGTACATCAGGAAGTAGGGGAGGGGTGATACCACCCTATATCTAGGAACCAAAAAATTACCTCTTGAAGAAGTGCCACCGTCCTTACAACATTAAACAAACACACATTGTGGGTTGTCCCCACACAAATGGACGTTTTAAAGTCGGCACATCACGACATGACACCAATTTATAAAAGTTTAAAAAAAATTTATTCTTACATAATGTGAGGAACATACATAGACATTAAATTACAAGAAGCAAGAATAAAAACATATCCTTTGTGTTAGACCCCAATAGAAGAATTGGGTCATCATCAATTTGGACCCTATGTGAGTAGACATTCAACTACCGATACAACCTAAATGTGTGGTTACACACAGATGCAGAGGTCTGGTTTTATGATTAATCATAATATTAATATGTGTGAATGGCCTTGGTCAGATGTTTGGTAAAATAGACCTTCAGCTGAAGATGAGTCAGTAATACGTCAGATATTTCTGGTGTATGTAGCTAGTTTGAGTATGACATATAAGGTATAGAATGTCATGGGAAGTCAAGAATAGACAAGTATCTATGAAATTGGAGGAATAATACATATATTTGTTTAAATGCTGTTGTAATTAGTGTAATCTCAGTTATAAATATAAGTGTTTGTATGTATCTACATGAATACGTTGCTAATATGTTACTTTAACCACTTCAGCCCTGGAAGGTTTTTTTGCGCTTGCACTTTTTGCGATTTGGCACTGCGTTGCTTTAACTGACAATTGCGCGGTCATGCGACGTTGTAGCCAAACAAAATTGACGTACTTTTTTTCCCTTTCTTTTTGATGGTATTTGATCACCTCTATATCACTTCTGATCACCGCTATAAACAAAAAAAGAGCAACAATTTTGAAAAAAAAAAACAATATTTTTTTTACTTTTTGCTATAATACATATGCAAAAAAATATAAAAAATAATAATTTATTTATTAGTTCTGGTTGATATATATTCTTTTACATATTTGTGGTAAAAAAAAAATCACAATCGGCGTATATTGATTGGTTTGCGCAAAAGTTGCCGCGTTTACAAACTATGAGAATTAATTTATGGCGTTTTTACTATTTTTCTTTTTTTACTAGTAATGGCAGCGATCTGCGATTTTTATCGGGACTGCGATATTGTGGTGGACATATCGGACATTTTTGACACTTTTTTGGGACCATTGACATTTATACAATGATCAGATCTAAAAATGGCCACTGATTACTGTATAAATGTCATTGGTAGGTTAACTTGCAGGGGGCAATCAAGAGGTTAACTGTGTTCCCTGTGTGTGTTCTAACTGCCCACTGACAGGATGGGGAACCGCTGTGTTTACATCGGCGCTTCCCCGTTCTTCCTATGTAGTGGGCGATCGCGGGTTGCCGGCAGACATAGAGTCCGTCCGACCCACGGCCACACTGAGGGAGCATGCGGCGGTCATGAGAGCGCGCCGCAGGTGGCGTGCACTCGCCCCTAGCCGCACCTGCATGAATCACCATTTATAAATGGTGATTCACGTTACGCTACCACTCTGCAGCAGTAAATGTATGTGAGCCGTCTTTAACCCGTTAAGCAGACTTTTGGTTATATGACATTACAGGACAAGAATAGAGTGTTACATGTGGGCTTGTCAATCAAAGTTCATATATGACTCAGTTAGTATCTCGTCTTGGATGGCATATTGAGGGCCATACAAGGTTATGCGTTTTGTGAAGTTATGATCTCTACATGGAGCATAAAAGGACAAGAGATTGATATTCAGGAGACACACTCACACACACAGCACACACACAGAGGACAAGGTTGACCAATGTTCAGACAATTTCTCTCATGGTTTGTTCATGTGCTTTTTGACAAATTGGAACAGCTGCCTTCTCTCAGAAGTCTAAGAACGTAATTTGCTACTTCTTGTTGACACTAGAAAGCATGGAGACGAGAAGCACATGGAAGACACAAATATCGGAGCAGCCATGATTTTCAATCTTGATTCATTTTTCATAAGTATTACTTCTATTTCATATATTTTTACCTACACTGAATTGTTATACTTTTTACATTGTGTTTATGATGCCAACTGTGTGGCAATAAACTCACACTTTGTTTTTAAGTCAGTCTGACTATCAATACATTTCATCTAGAAACGCCTTTAAGATATCTAAAATATTAGTTATCTTCAATATTTATTATTACACCACTTATACCTGCAGGTATAAGCCTATGATGAGGCTTACCTGTAGGTACTGTGAATATCTACTAAACTTGTACAGTTTAGGAGATATTCAGAGTGCATGCAGCAGATGACATCATGGGCACATGCGCTCTGAAGGTCCAGCTGACAGTGCTGGCCAGACCTTCAGAGCCTGTGCCTGAAATGGCGGCTCCCACATGCATGCACGGGAGTGACATTATCGTGGCTCCAGCCACTCACATCGCTGGAGTCGGCGAATCCAGAAGAAACACCGGGGGAAGATGTCAGCCGTCTCAATGTCAGCACATTACGCTGTTGTCTTACAGGTTTACATCCGCTTTAAGTTAAAAAAAAAAACCTTCTATGATTACCTAACCCCCCCCCCCAAATACTTACCTGTGTCTGAGATTGATCCAGTGCTGTGCCCAACAGCAGCAGCGCTACTGGGTAAAACACCATACAAGCCATTCGGTTTGATGCATGTCTGGAGTGGGTTTTTGGTAGTCCGATATACACATTTTTGTGTTTGTACTTTTGTAGGACCCAATTTGCCTACCTCATTTAACTAAGCTATTTATACCAGGGCTTCAGACAGAGGATAAAATAAAGCTGATTTAAGAGAGCATCTGAAAATCCCTCTTGTTTAGGAACAGAAGATTTTACATTTTCTTTTTAAACATCACAAAAATTTTGTAATTAGATGAAATCTAATGAGTATGGAGAGATGTAGTCTAATGCTGTAATTATCCCAAGAGAACTAAAGTAGAGAAAAATCCTGGCTAAACATCTCTGTAATAAAAGACTTCTGTCAGACCAAAGGGACAAATGCATCAGACATGCCTTAAAGTTATGCAGATAATTGTGCTCGAGGACAGACTTGAGTTGGAAGAATTAGAGATTAATCAAATGTCTCAAAATTGGATAAGCCGAAGGATCATCCAGTATTGAATGTGAAAAAGAAACATAAAAACATAATTATTCACCAAAATACTAAATTAGGAAATTCCAACACTACCCTGTAGTTTTTCATGTGACTATATTTGCATTACAGAGACTCTTGCATACAGTCAAGGTAGCACCAAAGTTGAGTCTACAGATACAGTAAATACTCAAGCAATAGTACTTAAAGTTTTGCTTACGGCGTGAGGACAGCTATACTGAAATAGAAAGTCCAAAAGAACTTGGTTAGGATTTTGAGGAGACAAAAAAAAAAAACAAATAGGAAAGCAGACGAGGAAGAAGATTCATAGCTGAAGACTAAGAAAATGAAAAACAAGTGTAAAACAAGAGAAGAAGACAAAGAGACAACCATGATAATTTTGACTAAAATGAGTTTTTTAATGAGGTAACTAATCAAATAATTGTTTAGGCCTACCAGCACAAATGTTGATATTTCAACTTTGCTAAAAACAGAACACTGTTTTTTTCAGTGAGTTCAGAGTAAAAATGTCTAGTTCACAAACATTCAGGATAGTATAATTTTTGAGAATGCACTCAGGTTTTTTTTTTTGGTGTTTGTCCCCAACTGGGGAGATTTCCTCTCATTTCCTGTCGGAATGGGAAGTTACAAGGGAACACAAAAATCGCACAGTTTTAGTAGGGTAAGGATGAGTTTAAACTTTTGGCAATGTTTTAATTGCTGTATATGCATTTGTGTTGTAGTGATAACCACAGCCCTGTTTCCCGCGTCATCACAGGGACAGGAAGTAAAAAAAAAAATAAAAAAAAAATACCCCAATGGGTTGGAATAAAAACCCTTAAAGAATTTAAAATTTCAATATTTGGCTGGAGTTAGGCTTTAAAGAAATGATAAATAAACCAAACAAAGTGAGCAATGAAACCAGCCCCAGTGGCTGTGAGTATGCCACATATGAAGATAATGTGAGGCAATGTGGATAGTACACTGCTTGCAAAAGAAAGAATTCAGTTTTCTATAGGCAAAAGAGTATGCAAAAGTATTATACTGTATATTCTATGCAAAATACATACAACCCATGCTGATGATTTAAGCATCCACAATGCTTCTGGCATCAAAGGCACCTCTAATTGTGTAGGGAATTATACTGTTACAGAATTTGTTACACATTACAAAAGTTATAACTTTAACCGCTTAGCTAACACCCGCCAACGATATACTGCGGTAGGGCGTGCGCTCTGTGCCAGATCACATACCTAGTACGTGATCTCATACTTATGGGTCTGGGGCACGCGTGCGCTGCCAGCGGCCTGCTCCCACTGTAATTGGACACAGCGGGAACCAATCAGCGGGTCCAGTGGATGCGATGTCCGCCAGAACCCGCCGATTGTTTAGGAGAATGAAGGTCCCTTGACCAAAATAAGGAAAGGGACCTTGACTGTTGGGGACATCACCAGTACTGAAGAGTAACTAGGCAACAACATGCTAATTAGCATCAAGATGATTGGTCATGCTGCCTAGGGAAGGGGTGGAGCCTGAGTTCCAATATAAAGCGGTTCCTGAGGTAATTCTGTGCCTTTAAGGAACCACAATTGGAAGAGCTGCTGTCTGGATCCTGCCTTCACAATGGAAAATGAATTATTGATTTTCAAGGTGCATGAACTGCTGGAACAATGTCAGGCTGACTTTCTTTTGCCTCTCCTGTCCCCGGGACCTTCTATTTCTGGGGCCCTTGTGCCTGCTCCCTCTGTCTCTGGGTCGCCTCCTACTTCCAGAGTCAGAAGGCACTCACAAACTCCATCCCACCTGTGCCCCAGTCTGTCCGGTCTGCAGCACTCTGATGGAGATATTTTACCTTCCACTGGAGCCACTGGCACTGCAGGTGCTGACTCCTAACCTTCCCAGTACGGCTTCCATGCCTTCCATGCCAGCTCTGCAGTTCAGGAACAGCAGAGCTGGATACTGCAGCAGACCGACTTGACAGCAAAGCAGGATGCTTGAACAGACTGGCTTGGCAGCAGAGCAGGATACTGGAGCATACTGGCTTGGCAGCAGAGCAGGATGCTGGAGCATACTGACTTGGCAGCAGAGCAGGATGCTGAAACAGATGGGACGGATTTGAACCTTGCCAGCAAACCATTAATCTTTATTAAGGGCTAAACCCCTTGTTTGATAATTTGTGTTTGGTTAATGTCTGTCCTAGACTTATGGTAAGGACAGGCCATAATTAACCTGGTTGTAATACTATTTGGTTAAGTGCTCACAGTACACCTGTGACCGGCACAGGTTTTTAGTATTGGTTTATTTGTGTGTACAATATATTTCAATAAAGCTGTGGCCTTGCCCTTTCCAACTTAATGGTGGTATATGGGAATTATATAAGTGGGTAAGGTCTTTCTGAATTATCTATGGTCAGGCTTATGCCACTCAAACACTCAAGGCAGAGCGGCGGTCTGCCTATGTAAACATGGCAGATCGCTATTCTGTGAGAGGGAAATGTGCTGATCCTGTGTTCCTGCTAAGCAGGAACACGGATCTTTACATTCCCCCAGTAAATGCACCTCCTCCACACAGTTAGTAATCACTCCTAGGGAACACATTTAACCCTTTGATCATCCCTGATGTTAACACCTTCCGTGCCAGTGTAACTAGTACGGTAACAGTGCATATTTTTTTAGCACTGATCACTGTATTAGTGTCAATGGTCCCCAAAAAGTGGCAAAAGTGTCAGTTACGTGCCAGATTTGTCTGCTGCAATATCGCAGTCCCGCTATAAGTCGCTGATCGCCGCCATTACTATTAAAAAATAAAAATCCCATAGTTTGTAGACATAACTTTTGTGAAAACCAATCAATATACACATATTGGGATTTTTTTTACCAAAAATATGTAGCAGGATACAATCTAGTAGATACCTGGGTTCTGTGAGGCGAGGCAAGAAGTCCTTGCGCAGGCTCTTGAATGTCGGGACTGGCCACCTGTGGACTCCGGAACTCGGTGATGACCACGTGGGTGTGCAGAGAAAGTGAACCTCATCAGCAGTGCAGCAGATGCTGTGTCAGCAACATCCACCCCGCACCCAGTGATTAGACATGTGCGTGGCAAAATAAGTTGTTTTGTTTCATTGTGATTCGTTAATCTAGTTATTTTGTTTCGTTAAATTTGGTTGATTCTTTCAATTCATATTCGGGATTCGTATTCGGAATTAGTTTCATGTCTTTTTCAAATTTTCCTCGAATTTACAGATTCAAACGTTTCGAATCGATACATTTTTAATCGGTCGAATCAAAAACGTTTTTTTTTATTCGAATGTGGCAAAGCAAACAAATAAAAGAAATATCTTCATCAAATGATTACAATGACTCTTTAAATCACCTTTGGCTTAACAAAAACAGCATTATTTTGAGATGGTACTCTAATAATACACACAGTCTTTGATTTCAGCAATATGTGTACAGTTAGAATTCAACTAGAGTTCGAGGTTGCACTGGCAGCTGAAAGTGGGAGCCCAACTGCCGAAGACAATCATGTGCCAACCTTTTGGGGAGGGGGATGAAGTTTGTCATCTCCGCCCTGGTCATTGAATGACTTTCTCCCAGCACTGATACTTTCTACCCCTTAATGTGGACTTTTAATGAAGGAAATCAGAGCTGCCTTTACTATTGTTTGGACCCTGGGCAAACATTTTCTTTGCCCCCCCATGCAACTTTGCCCCCCATCATTTTACACAGGACTCTCTCCCCCATACTACCCCATCATTATTCAGGACCCCCCTTTTTCAGGTGTAATTCCCCATCTTTCATAGTCACGACCCTCTTTCAGTAAGTTACTGGTCCCGCCTCTACTGTTTGAAGTAGGGGGAGGGGTTTTCCAACCGTGTACTAACAGAAGCCGTCAACCCGAGGGTGAAAGTCGACGGTCACGTTGGAGCTTGAGATCAACTTAAGATTGACATGTGTATAACGACTTTAGTTTCTGACACACATAATAATCTCATGGTAGAGTTTTATTACGACAAAAACAATTCGGTTTCCACTAAATTTCTCAGTAACATTAGTAAACTACTTCTATAA
>BLSH010421740.1:11556-23451 GCA_018402905.1 Glandirana rugosa
CTGGTCCATGTTTGACTTGACTTCGGAAAAGACGATTTTTAGATGTTGAGTAATATGTAATCACACTACCAGTCACCCTTCTTAAGATAATCACACTACCAAATGAGTTGTAGATTTTTAGCAGAAAAGGCTTCAGTTCAGTTTGTACCTGGTCTTCAGATAGCATTGGACCATGCATGGGCAAGTGCTCTGTAGGCAGGTTGCAATTGCATTATTGGTGTGTAGGAAGGGTTTTGTGATTGGCTAGCCAAGGTGTAAGGAGCATTCTTCTCATTGACCACAAGTGTAAGGAGCATTCTTCCCAATGACCACAAGTGTAAGGAGCATTCTTCTCATTGACCACAAGTGTAAGGAGCATTTTTCCCAATGACCACAAGTGTGAGGAGCATTCTTCCCATTGACCACAAGTGTAAGGAACATTCTTCCCAATGACCACAAGTGTAAGGAGCATTCTTCCCACTGACCATCACACTAATAGAATTCTTCCCACTGACCATCACACTAATGTATAATGAGTTGTAGATTTTTAGCAGGGGTTCCCCGAGACCGGAGAACTATTTCAAGGGTTCCTCAGTGTTGAAAAGGTTGAGAAAGGCTGGGCTAGCCCAAGTCCCTGCCCCCACTCCTGCTTTTGCTAGAACACTGTCCCTCCTGCTGAGGCTGAACCCACCGCCATATTGAGCCCACTGCTTGCCAGAGGCCTCCACACGACATTCCCATTTGTTGACCTTCATATCCTCAAGGAAAGAATGTCCACACAAGAATAGGGTTGCTGCACTTTACTGGTGATACTTAGGAAATGGCATAAGAGTCTCATCACATCGACACACATTCTGGAGTTAGAAAATTGGGAGCCTCAAAAAGATTAGTGTGTAGATAGATTGAGTGCCATCATCAGGCAGACTGAAACCTGATTTAAAAGGTGGACTGTTTGGATGAATCCTGGACAGGTGGCCACCCTACCTAGCCCCTACCTCAATAAGGGCCAGAAAGTCTACGGACTGCTCTTCTAGGTGCCGGTCTACTTCTCCCCAAACTCCAGGCCTTTTTAGAGCCTCCATGTGATGGTTGCAGGGTGTTTGGCTCCCATGCCCCAAATGCACTAGGGCTCCCCCCAACCTGGCTTATATCTCGGGACTGACGCAACCATTACATCACTACAGGAGGGACCTGATTAAAAGGGACCTATTGCCTATTGTATCTTCTGTTAGCAGGCACTATTCTGGAACAGAGACACGTAGTGGCAGACTAACTAATAGGACCTGCCTACAGGTGTACAGAATTTGTGAGTTATTGCTTGGTACCATTGAGGTTAACTTGCTGTGGTGTGTCCACCATTTGGCCTGTGGAGCACCACATAGTTGGAATATTTAAGTGGAAGGGGCTGTGTCACGCTCTTCTTTGGATATTGGTCATGGGACAGAGAGGGGACCACACATGGAGAGATGCAGTGTTACACCAAAGTGGGTCACCCCTTGGCGGGACCCTGAAAGGGGACTGTAGTGAGCAAACCACCGATAGGAACTATTACAAGCCCTAAGAGTCCCTAATTAATGCACTCACCCGCAATGGCCTGTATGCAGCTCACCACGCAACACTGCAAGCATGGTGAAGCTCCGGTAAAGTTTGCTGCACAACATTTAGCCACTTCCCTACCTGGCAAATTCTGGCACTTCGCTGCTATATGTAAAAATCATCATTTTTTTTGCTAGAAAATTACTCAGAACCCCCAAACATTATATATTTTTTTAGCAGACACCCTAGGAAATAAAATGGTGGTCATTGCAACGTTTTATCTCGTGCAGTATTTGCGTAGTAATTTTTCATGCATTAAAAAAAAACAAAGTAAAGTTAGCCCAATTTTTTGCATAATATGAAAGAGGATGTTACGCCAAGTAAATAGATACCTAACATGTCACGCTTTGAAATTGCGCACGCTCGTGGAATGGCGCCAAACTTCGGAACTTAAAAATCCCCATAGGCAACGCTTTAACATTTTTTACAGGGTACCAGTTTAGAGTTACAGAGGAGGTCTAGTGCTAGAATTATCGCTCTCCCTCTAACGTTCGCTGCGATACCTCACATGTGTGGTTTGAACGTCGTTTACATATGCGGATGCGACTTACGTATGCGTTCGCTTCTGCGTGCGATCTCGCGGAGATGGGGGGGAAGGGCTTTCATTTTTTTATTATTATTTATTTATTTTGTTTTTTTATTTTTACACTTTCCCTTAAGCAAAAAAAAAAAAAACTTGATCACTTTTATTCCTATTGCAAGGAATGTAAACATCCCTTGGTATAGAAATATTGCATGACAGGTACTCTTTTTGGAGAGATGTGGGGGGTCTATAAGACCTCCCCTCCCCCCACACTGCTCCTCCAAGCTGGAAAGCAGCAGATCAAAAAAAAAAAATGAACGATTTGATGCTTTCTAGCTGGGAACTCGGCTTTCTTTACTACTGCCGGACAGGATGTGACGTCATGACCGGTCCTCCGAGAGCCATAGAGATGACCGGGGACGATCTGTCCCTCGGATCTCGATGGTTCTTCCTTCCGGCCGTGGCGGTTCCATCCTCCGACTCACCGATCGCTGAGGTGAGTCGGTAAAGGCACTGGATGACGGCGGGAAGGGGGGGCGTCTCCTCTCGCTGCCTGTAAGAACAATCTAGGGGCTGGGAAGCCTCTATGATCATTCCTATGGTGAAGAGAATCACCGGCTGAAAAGAATGATAACTCATTGATGCCAGGCATCTTTGAGATATCAGTGTGCAAAGTCAAGGACGTCATTTTACTATAGGCCGGTAGGGAAGTGGCTTTAGACAAGCCTGTGAAATACGGGGAGAATATATTCTGGTCAGAGGAGACCAAAATGGAACTCTTTGGAGGTCATAATACACAGCATGTATGGAGGTCACATGGCACATCACCCCAAAAACACCCCCAACCCAACAGTGAAGTTTGGAGGTGGGAACATCATGGTGTGGGTCTGTTTTTCAGCATACGGTACTCGCAAAATTCATATCGTTGAAAGAAGGATGAATGGTGATAAAAATCTGCTGCCATCTACCAGGATGATGAGGATGAAACGAGGGTTGAACATCTCAGCAGGGCATCTCAGGAGGACATCTCAGGAGGGCATCTCAGGAGGACATCTCAGGAGGGCATCTCAGGAGGACATCTCAGGAGGGCATCTCAGGAGGACATCTCAGTAGGACATCTCAGTAGGACATCTCAGGAGGGCATCTCAGGAGGACGTCTCAGGAGGACATCTCAGGAGGGCATCTCAGGAGGGCATTTCAGGAGGACATCTCAGGAGGACATTTCAGTAGGACATCTCAGGAGAACATCTCAGCAGGGCATCTCAGGAGGACATCTCAGGAGGGCATCTCAGGAGGACATCTCAGGAGAACATCTCAGGAGGACATCTCAGGAGGGCATCTCAGGAGGACATCTCAGGAGGACATCTCAGGAGGACATCTCAGAAGGACATCTCAGGAGAACATCTCAGGAGGACATCTCAGGAGGGCATCTCAGGAGGACATCTCAGGAGGACATCTCAGGAGGGCATTTCAGGAGGACATCTCAGGAGAACATCTCAGTAGGACATCTCAGGAGAACATCTCAGCAGGGCATGTCAGGAGGACATCTCAGGAGGGCATCTCAGGAGGGCATCTCGGGAGGACATCTCAGGAGGATATCTCAGGAGGACATCTCAGGAGGACATGTCAGGAGGGCATCTCAGGAGGGCATCTCAGGAGGACATCTCAGGAGTACATCTCAGGAGGATATCTCAGGAGGACATCTCAGGAGGGCATCTCATGAGGGCATCTCAGGAGGACATCTCAGGAGGACATCTCAGGAGGGCATCTCAGGAGGACATCTCATGAGGACATCTCAGGAGGACATCTCAGGAGGGCATCTCAGGAGGGCATCTCAAGAGGACATCTCAGGAGGGCATCTCAGGAGGACATCTCAGGAGGACATCTCAGGAGGACATCTCAGGAGGATATCTCAGGAGGACATCTCAGGAGGGCATCTCGGGAGGACAACGATCCCAAACACAAAGCTAAGGAGAAAGAAAATAAAGCTGCTAGAATGGCCCAGCCAATCACCTGACTTGAATCCAATAGAAAATCAATGGAAAGAACTAAAGATCAGAGTTCATAGAAGAGGTCCACGGAACCTTCAAGATATAAAGACTCCGAGGAAGAATGGTCCAAAATCACACCTGAGCAACGCATGCGACTCGTTCCTCCATACAGGAGCCGGCGTCTTGAAGCCGCCATTACCAACAAAGGATTTTGTACCAAGAATATTGTTCAATACTTATTTTACCCGCTGTATACTGGAATTTTTATTTTATTTTTATTTATTTCAGGTACTTATATAGCGCCGTCAATTTACGCAGCGCTTTACATATTCATTGTACATTCACATCAGTCCCTGCCCTCAAGGAGCTGACAATCTAAGGTCCCTGACTCACATTCATACACATACTAGGGCCAATTTAGACAGGATCTAATTAACCTACCATCATGTCTTTGGGGTGTGGGAGGAAACCAGAGTACCCGGAGGAAAGCCACGCAGGCAGAGGGAGAACCTGCAAACTCCGGGCAGGTAGTGTCCTGGTTGGGATTCGAACCAGCGACCCTTTTGCTGCTAGGCGATATTTATTTATTATTTGATTTTGTAGCGGGACTGTAATATTGCAGCGGACAATCTGACAATAACTGACACTTTTGACACGTTGTGGGAACCAGTGACTCTAATACAGCGATCAGTGCTAAAAATATGCACTGCCACTGTATTAATGACACTGGCTGGGAAGGGGGTTAAACATAGGGGGCGATCAAAGGGTTAACTGTGTGCCTAGCCTGTGTTTGTGTGTACAGTGAGCTGCTTTCACTAAGGAATGTGCTTTGCTGGGAAACAAAATCAATCACATCCTCACTGGCAGAACAGAGCCCTGCCTGGTTTACATAGGCAGAGCTCTGTCTGCCCGGACATCAGGCTGCGGTGGGCATCGGGTAGTGGCTCCTCTGTCTTCTCCTCCTCCTCGGCGGACAAAAGGCTGCGGCGGGCATCGGGTAGTGGCTCCTGTGTCTTCTCCTCCTCCTCGGCAGACATCAGGCTGCGGCGGGCATCGGGTAGCGGCACCTGTGTCTTCTCCTCCTCCTTGGCAGACATCAGGCTGCGGCGGGCATCGGCTAGCGGCACCTGTGTCTTTTCCTCCTCCTCGGCGGACATCAGGCTGCGGCGGGCATCGGGTAGTGGCACCTGTGTCTTCTCCTCCTCCTCGGCGGACATCAGGCTGCGGTGGGCATCGGGTAGCGGCTCCTATGTCTTCTCCTCCTCCTTGGCAGACATCAGGCTGCGGCGGGCATCGGGTAGCGGCACCTGTGTCTTCTCCTCCTCCTCGGCGGACATCAGGCTGCGGCGGGCATCGGGTAGCGGCTCCTATGTCTCCTCCTCCTTGGCAGACATAAGGCTGCGGCGGGCATAGGGTAGCGGCACCTGTGTCTTCTCCTCCTCCTCGGCGGACATAAGGCTGCGGTGGGCATCGGGTAGTGGCTCCTGTGTCTTCTCCTCCTCCTCGGCAGACATCAGGCTGCGGCGGGCATCGGGTATCGGCACCTGTGTCTTCTCCTCCTCCTCAGCAGACATATGGCTGCGGCAGGCATCGGCACCTGTGTCTTCTCCTCCTCCTCGGCGGACATCAGGCTGCGGCGGGCATCGGGTAGCGGCACCTGTGTCTTCTCCTCCTCCTCAGCAGACAACAGGCTGCGGCGGGCATCGGGTAGTGGCACCTGTGTCTTCTCCTCCTCCTCGGCGGACATCAGGCTGCGGCGGGCATTGGGTAGCGGCTCCTATGTCTTCTCCTCCTCCTTGGCAGACATCAGGCTGCGGCAGGCATTGGGTAGCGGCACCTGTGTCTTCTCCTCCTCCTCGGCGGACATCAGGCTGTGGCGGGCATCAGGTAGCGGCACCTGTGTTTTCTCCTCCTCCTCGGTGGACATCAGACTGCGGCGGGCATCGGGTAGCGGCCCGCCAATTAACCTCCCAGCATGTCTTTGGAGTGTGGGAGGAAACCGGAGTACCCGGAGGAAACCCATGCAGGCACAGGGAGAACATGCAAACTCCAGGCAGATAGTGTCGTGGTTGGGATTCAAACCAGCGGCCCTTTTGCTGCTAGGCGAAAGTGCTATCCACTACACCACTGTGCCGACAAAATTTCTCCCTGCTGGTTGCTGGGGATTGCATGTGTTGATGACGTCAACTATATGACGAAACGCGTTAGTTGGAACCAAGCGTGACGTCACCACTCTCTCCAGCTGCTCATTGCTTTTTATATATGACGCATGCGTGATTTTATCATCCAGAATGTGAGTGCAGCCCTTTTTTACATTTAACAAACAACATTTTAGACTTTATTACGCTATGCTCCTTTATTTCTTAATGCCCATAACATGAGATCGGGATGTGAACAGACCAGGAGCGCCAGCACCTCTACTGATATACCTGGGAACGTGTTTCCCCACAGCGTGCTTGGCTTTCCCATCAGCTTGGAAGCCAATTAGTTCTGGTAATCTGCTATCCTTATCATTGGTGGCGGTTTGACAAAGAGTTTGGGGTAGCTGTCTCCCCTCTATACTCATTGTCACTCCGCTCGTCTGCCAACCGTCAACATCACTCTTCTGAATCACTGGAATCTTTATTATAGAACATTTTTTTTCACATTAATGTTTTTTCTTCCACTTGGACACTTATGGACTTTTTTTTGATGCAATTGATGTGTATTTTTTTTTTATTATTTTATTTTATTCACAATTTATATTTAATTTGTTCTTTGATAAGCGCTGCGTTTTATTATATATGTGGTGAAGAGGTGCCCACCTTAACACTGCGCCCTGTGCGGCTGACCCTCCTGCCCACGCCTTGTCCTGGCCCTGCATAGCTGCATTCATCATTTCAGGTTCTTTTTTAAAGTGGTAGTAAACCCGCCTATCATGTTCAGCCAAGGAAGCTGCCATCTTGGCCTCTGTTTAATCCAGGATTGCCATGATGCTGCACATGTGATCGGCTATGACACCAGCCATTGGATGGTTTGACAGTTTGGTTTAGAGCACAACCAATGGGAGTGTTACATTTCCGGCACGTGCCGGAAATGTGACTTGTTTTTAACCTGTTAAATGCATGGGTTTACTACCGCTGTAACCGTTTCCCATCCGGGCCAATTCTGGCACTTCGCTCCTACAAGTAAAAATCATATTTTTTTTGCTAGAAAATTACTCAGAACTTGAGTTGAGCGAACTTCTAGAAGTTCGGGTTCTGCTGGTTCGGCCGAACTCCGGGACAAAGTCCGGGTTCGGGTCCGGACAGAACCCGAACTTTGACTCGGACCCCAAACCCCATTGAAAACAATGGGGACCCGAACTTTTAGGCACAAAAATGGCTGTAAGAAAGTCCTAGAAAGTCCTAGAGGTCTGCAAAAGGAAGGAAAATGGGGGTAAGGGTCGGACAAGTGCCCTACAAAGAAATGGGGATAGGGAAATAACTTAAAATATTAAAAAAAAAAAAAAAAAACATAAAAAAATCAAAAATGGAGGTGGATGTGGACTATCTTAAAAATGTGTGAGAAAAGTATAAATTAGCGGGGAGAAGCCATATCCCTGTTCTTAGAACATCTGCAAACTGTGTGTGAAAACTATCAATTAGCGGTGGAGAAGCCAGATCACTGTTCTAAGAACAGTGATATCTCATATGCTCCCCTGAGGTCATATTCACCATCACCTATACTGGATGCTGCCCACTGGGGAGACAAAGGCATGCTCGAAATTCCACAGCACATGTCAGCAGATGCATGAAGGTGTCATTAATAATTGATGCCCCTGCTGTGTATCTGCTATAGGGCAGCACATTTCTGTGGTGTCAGGAAAGCAACTTTGCGCTCCCCAGTCCATGGTGTCCAGGCGGTGAGGAGATAATGTGCAGTTACCTCTAGCAACCAATCTGTGGGCAGTAATGATGTGCAGTAACCTCTAGCAACCAATCAGTGAGCAGTATTGATGTACAGTAATCTCTAGCAACCAAACAAGCAGAAAGCACGTGCTGTAACCTCTAGCAACTAATCAGTGAGCTGTAATGTGTGCTGTAACCTCTAGCAACCAGTCAGTAACTGGTAATGATATGCTGTAACCTCTGGCAACCAATCAAAATCACTGCTGATCTGATTCAGTAAACTGATTTTGAGTCTAGTTGCTATTTATTGTAAGTCTCAGAGCAGGTGGAGAGTGAAATTGTATGAGCGGGGCCCCAAGATAATATTTGCCCAGGGTCCAATCAATATTAAAGACGGCCCTGACTGTGGGGTCACAGTTGGTCACACTCCCCGTCTCCTTACACATGTTAGTAGGACAGCAGAGTTTTGTACAATGGGGCCATCTTGACACCTTGTCTTGTGATTTGCAGCTCCCCTAATTGACCTCATCTGTATTCTATACTGTACAGCACTGAATACACAGCAGCCCCTGACAACAGGCCAAAGGCGGCCATGATGCACCCAACCCGCCGGCAGATGTCCTCCCCAGCGCTCGCGGGCAATTAGCTTTCGGTTTGCAATCTCTGCCTGTAATGAGCAGCAGAGGTCAGGCGGTGCACGCAGAAGGAATCTGTGAAGAAGTGACACCCAAATGACAGTTATTAGGCAACTTTCTCCCATCGCCTCCCTATTAGATTGATAAGCTAAACGTGCCGCTTGTATTATCGCTCCTGACACCGCGCAGAGCTAATAAACCAAATGGATTGTGTTTGTTACCCGGCTATTTCAAAAGCAGCGGGGTCAGATAAATTGGCCACATAAATTCATTCTGACGCGCAGGATTACTACAGCTTTCTCAGGTCACCTTCTGAATACTGCAGAAGCTGATGTATCGGACGCTGGCGTGTTATTAACACTGCCCGCTTTTTGTTTTCGCTCCCTCTGTACATATCTGCCATACATCATAGTCAGCGCGCTCTCTCTTTTGTTTTCAAAGCATCATTTCTCTGCCTGGCGTGCTGTGAAGGCCGTATTTTACCGAGCAAGAGTGGCAAACCTATCAGATGTTGGGACTTTAGAGGAAGATTTGATTGGAATTACACGTGGCGGTATGGCTTGGGTATTTCCAACCAAAGATTTCCTAGTCTGACTGATAACAGAGGTAACTAAAAATGTTAAATCCACTGTAGGTGGCCTGTAGGCATGGTAGGTCACCCACGTGCTTTGCCCAGTACCAAAGAGAACCACTGCTCAAACCCCACAATTTGCCCATCTTGTGGTTTCCGGTGGTGACCAATTGAGGTCATCAATGATCCCCACATAGAACCAACAAGTTGGCCGCACTTCAATCTCTAAGATCCAATCCAGTTCCCCAGCTCTAAGCCCTTTTAGAGTGAATCATGTAAGCAGGTCTCCTAGTGGTCACAAGCAAGACCACCTACTGTCCTAGGGACTCCTGCTGTGATCCCCACATAGAACCAACAAGTTGGCCGCACTTCAATCTCTAAGATCCAATCCAGTTCCCCAGCTCTAAGCCCTTTTAGAGTGAATCATGTAAGCAGGTCTCCTAGTGGTCACAAGCAAGACCACCTACTGTCCTAGGGACTCCTGCTGTGATCCCCACATAGAACCAACAAGTTGGCCGCACTTCAATCTCTAAGATCCAATCCAGTTCCCCAGCTCTAAGCCCTTTTAGAGTGAATCATGTAAGCAGGTCTCCTAGTGGTCACAAGCAAGACCACCTACTGTCCTAGGGACTCCTGCTGTGATCCCCACATAGAACCAACAAGTTGGCCGCACTTCAATCTCTAAGATCCAATCCAGTTCCCCAGCTCTAAACCCTTTTAGAGTGAATCATGTAAGCAGGTCCCCTAGTGGTCATCAGCAATGTCACTTAGTGCCCTAGGGACTCCTGCTGTGATCCCCACATAGAACCAACAAGTTGGCTGCACTTCAATCTCTAAGATCCAATCCAGCTCCCCAGCTCTAAGCCCTTTTAGGGTGAAACATGTAAGTAGGTCCCCTAGTGGTCACAAGCAAGACCACCTACTGTCCTAGGGACTCCTGCTGCTCCATGGAATAATAGGGGATTAGAAGGCTCCACTTTCTTCTCCCCATACACACACACCAAGCCCAAGGTCCTGCAATCAGAATCCAAAGCCCTCTTCCAATTAAGAATGCCCAGTCAGATCATCCTTTTCCAACAGATTATTAACTTAGGAATGACATGACCCATCCCAGTTTTTGAAGCATCATTTCTCTGCCTGGCGTGCTGTAAAGGCCGTATTTTACCAAGCAAGAGCATCAGATGCTGGGACTTTAGAGGAAGATTTGATTGGAATTACACATGGCGGTATGGCTTGGATATTTCCAACCAAAGGTTTCCCATTCTGACTGATAACAGAGGTGACTAAAAATGTTAAATCCACTGTAGGTGGCCTGTAGGCATTGTAGGTCATCCATGTGCTTTGCCCAGTACTCAAACCCCACAATCTGCCCATCTCGGTGGTTTTAGGTGGTGACCAATGGAGCTCGTCAATGATCCCCACATAGGACCAACAACTTATCTGCACTTCAATCTCTAAGATCCAATCCAGTTCCTCAGATCTAAGCCCTTTTTTGGTGAACATGTAAGCAGGTCCCCTAGTTACCACCAGCAATACCATCTACTATTCTAGGGACTTCTACCGCTTCATGGAATATGAGGGGATTAGAGCTTATTGATCTTTGAGGTTCCACTATCTTCTCCCCATACACACACACCATGGCCAAGGCCCTGCAATCAGAATCCAAAGCCCTCTTCCAATGAAGAATGCCCAGTCAGATCATCCTTTTCCAACAGTTTATTAAGTTAGGTATGACATGACCCATCTCAGTTTTCGAAGCATCATTTCTTTGGCTGGCGTGCTGTAAAAAACGTATTTTACCAAGCAAGAGCAGCAAACCTATCAGATGCTGTGACTTTAGTGGAAGATTTGCTTGGAATTACACATGGTGGCATGGTTGGATACTTCCAAGTTCAACTAAAGATTTCCTATTCTGATACAGAGGTAACTAAAAAACGTTAAAGCCACCAAGCCACCCCAGAGGAGCCATTGTAGGTCATCCATGTGCTTTGCCCAGCAAACAAAGCACCATGATACCAATAGAACTGTTGCTCAAAGCCCACAATCTGCCCAACTCAGGTGGTAAATGATGGAGCTCATCAACGCTCCCCATATGGAGTGACCAACAAGTTGGCCATACTCCAATCACTGAATCATAGAGATCCAATCCAGATCTCCAGGTCGAAGTCCCTTGTGAATGAAGCATGTTTAAGCAGGTCCCCTAGAGGTGGTTAGCAAAGCCACCTACCGTTCTAGGGCCCTACTTCTGTTGCTTCATGGAATATGAGGAAATTGGGGTTTACTGACCTTCCCAACATCAGGAGACGTTCCGCCATGTTGTCTCCCAACACACAAGCCCAAGGCCCTGCAATGGAAACCCAAAGCTCTCTCCCAATAAAGAATGGGGCAGAGGGCACTGCTTTGGGGGCTTGCAGAGGACTACAACCCTTCCAGTCATTTGGGGTTAAAGGAGTATAAGGTACTTCGTTGTCTTCATCCCGGGATCTTGCCATCCACCGAAACGATTGGTGGAGATCCCCTGGACGAATTTGTACGAAGTAAGTGTTCCCTGAAGCTGGACCTCTAGACCTAACCTAGAGATACTAAGTCACTAACCTCATACCGGTTGAACAACCAGTGAGGTATACCCCTCGCAACTACTCGAGGTAGTAAATGGTGGACTCAACCCGTCTAACACCCGAAACTCGTTGTCAAGATAACCATAGTACCACGAAACAAACGACCCGTTTCG
>BLSH010421740.1:30854-42041 GCA_018402905.1 Glandirana rugosa
GTCCCTGCCCCCCCCCCCCCCCCGTCTGTTTGTTATTTTTATTGCCTATGGTTCGGGAGAACGGTGTTCCCAAACCAGGTGCCCCCCCTCCCATAATCCCCAATGTTAAGTCCGAAATTCACCAGACAATTGCCGGTCAATGACTGGACATTTTGAGGACCCAGTACACTGAGCCATAGGTACTGGAGGTCCCACACTTGGACCAGTTGTGGTCCAGGGGGTTCTCTCTATGTGGCCCAAGTTTGGTATTTTTATCGGCTATGGTTCAGGAGAACGGTGTCCCCAAACCGGGTGTCCCCCTCCCATAGACTCCAATGTTAAAGACTGCTAAAGTCTTTGTTGTAAGGGCCCCTTGAGACACTGGGGCCCCTTACAACAGTACTGCCTGTACCCCCTTGATGGCAGCCCTGTCTGCCCTTAATCAAGATGGCCACAGCTAGAAATGCTAGGGGGGGGGTGTTTTTTAAAGTGATTTTCATGGATGGAGACATGGATGGATGGGGGAGTTTGCTTTGAATATTAAAAATGAATTAGATAGCATTTACAGTGACAGAACAGAGGTCTGTGTATGCAAACACACGGATCTCCGTTCTGACAGGGGGAAGGGCTGTGATCACAGGCTTCCTGTATATGGGAGCAACGATCACTCCCCTCCCCCTGCCAGCCCAGCCCCCATACAGTTAGAACACACTGAGGGAACACAGTTAACCCTTAGAGCATCCCCTGCAGGTTAACCCCTTCACTTCCAATGGCATTTACACAGTAATCAGTGCATTTTCATAGCCCTGATTGCTGTATAAATGCCAATGGTCCCAAAAAAGTTTCAAAATGGTCCGACATGTCCACTGCAATATCGCAGTACCGCTAAAAATTGCAGATCACCGCTATTACTAGTTTAAAAAATAAAAACCCCATAAATCTCATCATTGGTAAATGCGGCAACTTTTGCGTAAACCAATCAATATACGCCGATTGCGATTTTTAAATTTTTTTACCAAAACTATGAGGAAGAATATAAATCGGCCAAAACCTATGAAAAAAAAGTTTTTTTTATTTTTTTTTTTTGGATTTGTATTTTAGCAAGAAGTCAGAAATGTTTTTTTTTTTTTTTGCAAAATTGTCGCTCTTTTTTGTTTATAGCGGCGATCAGAAATGACGCAGAGGGGATCAAATACCACCGCAAGAAAGCTCTATTTGTGGGGAAAAAAGGATGCCAATTTTGCTTGGGTACAACGCCGCACGACCGCACAGTTAAAGCGACGCAGCACCGAATAGAAAAAAGTCCTAAAGGGGGACATCCCTCCGGGGCTGAAGTGATAAAGCTAGGGCACTGCAAAGAATCTGAGAATATAGAAAGAGGATGAAAAAGTTGCCATTGGGAAAGACTGACTGCAGCCCTTCCTTTGTATTCTACATTTAAAAAGTCTATCTGCCCGAGAGTAGTATTTTACTTTTACGTGGAGTCTGAAGGACTGAGCCAATCCTTGGCTTTATAGAGTCTTGGATATTTGAACAGTGATATCTCTCTGACAAAATCCTCATCTCTTTTCCTGTCCACCTGGAAGTGTTGGATATTTGTGTTCCAACACCTCCTACTGTATTATAAAATACGAGGGCTATACCGAAAGTTGTGCAAAAGTGGCCATCTCCATCACAAGCGATGCATTTGCGCCATTGTTCCTCTTTGAAAAAATTCAGGTGTGCCCTGTTTTACCCACTTCTTCACAGCCACTTTCGCCCCGTCTGTGTCATCTAATCGTTGGCCTCAAAGTCTGTCCTTCATTGAAGGTCGGAGGGTGGTAAATCTGGGCTGTACGGTGAGATGGGGGACCACTGACCAGCCAAATTTTCCTGCTTTGTTGCCCGAGATGTGTGTGGTCATGCATTGTCGTGGTGAATGGGGATTGTTTTCACGTTCTTGTTCGGTCTTATCCTCCTAATTGTTTCTCTAAGGTTTTTAAGTGTCTCAATGAACCACTCGCTGGTCATGGTATGGCCACATTCCAGAAAATCAAGGAGAATGACTCCCAAAAAAACAATCACCATGACTTTCTTTGCTAATCTCTGGCTCTTGAACTTCTTAGGCCTTGTGGAAGAGGTGTGACGTTACTCCGTGGGCTGATTCTTTGTTTGGGGATCATAAGGAAATGCCCATGACTTTCTGTGCTGACTGTTGACTCTTAAACTTCTTAGGCTTTCATTGACTTCAAACGTCTCAAGGAGATTGGAGCAGACGTCCTCTCCTTCAAATCCAGTGCCACCTGCCATGGTAACCACTTTGCACACACTTCCCGATACCATGAGCCTTCCACCATCTACTGTATGGCGTTGTGACCATAGTCCAGTTCTCCACTTGATGGTCTCCCACTGCATTGTTTGTCTTCAGTGTTGGCTTCCCCTTCTTTGAACTTCTTTATCCATCTGTGCCCATTGCTCTGTCAATGGTGTCATCTCTGTGTAGCGCACTCCTATATAAGCTGTTGGTTTTGAATGATCACTTTTCCCCACTTAGGGCACACACAGCCAGACACACAGCATTTTCTTCTCTCTCACTGGCCCCAATGAACAGTCTCGGGGTATCTTTTGTATTGTTATTGCTGGGTATAATTAGGGTAGGGAAGGGGGAGGCATGGGATATCCCAAAGGAACTGAAGTAACTGAGGACTCTTCTCACTATGCCGGCAAGGAGCTTCTTCAAAGTCAGAAGAGAGGTTTTGGATTCATTGCTGTATAGAACTGGAAGCTGCATACACAGGGCACAGGGCTCAGGTCAGTACTCACAGGCCTAAGGATCACCAGCTGCCAGTTTCTGACATCCCCTGGGCACTTCTTAGTAAGGAACACGCAGGCTCATAATACCACCAACCACCGGACCCTCTGCCATCCAGCCTCCACCAGATATCCTCCAGAGTGCTTTTCCAGACCATATAAGAGAACCCCAGATTTTAGGGAATAGGTCCCCTAGGCTAAGCTATGGCTGGGACCTCAATGATCTCCACACAGTGACTCAGCAGGCTGCCCAGATGGGCAGACAGGGGGCTCCTCTGGCAAGGCTCACACAGGATCCAAATACCCCCTGCTATGGTGCTTCAGACTGTTTATGGTCTCTCCATCCACCTTCTAGACACACCTTTCCAGGGGTTGGCTGCGTTTCCATAACTTTTCAAGTTGCTTTCCCATTCTACATCCCAATGTAATTCTAGAATCTTCCTAAATGCAGGGAGAAGCAATCAGATCAGCAGCCTGTGTAACATTGAGCAGGCCAGAACAATCAACCCCTGCTCCATTTAATATAGAGGAGCCAAACTAACTTTACCTAGTGATCTACACCAACCAGGAGGGCGCTACACCTAAAAACATTCCGTAACCCTTCTGCGGATATTAGATACATAGTTACATAGTTATTCAGGTTGCAAAAAGACACAAGTCAATGCAGTTCAACCAAATATTGAAAAGCCTGAACCCCTCCTTCATCAATGCTTCTGCTTGCAAACCATTATTTACCTGCAAATAAGAAGAGTTATGCCCACTTTTTCATTACTTTCTGTAAAACCCAGGGCTTTCTTTCAGCGGGAACGCGGGGGAACGCAGGTCCGGCACCTCTGGCACTGAATGTATGTAATGGCTGGGAGGTGCTGGAGGGCAAATTGCTGGCTGCTGGGGGTTCTATTATCTCAGGAGGGGATCTATTGTTGCAGGGGGAGTATTGTTGCTGGAAGGGACCTACTATTGAAGGAGGAGTCTATTGATGCTGGCTGCTGGGAGATCCATAGGCGTGCGCACATAGAGTGGCAGGTGTGCCACAATCACCCTGTACTGTGCACATTCTCCCTGCTGCCTGGCTGCAGAGAAAGGGACTGGGGAATCTGGGGTTTGTTTAGATCCCTGATATTTCATCAAAGCCCCCCCAGCAGGGCTCCTAAAATAAATTGCAAAAAAATAATAAAATATAATATTGTAAAAAAAAATGTAAAAAATGTAAAAAACTAATAAAATAAAATAAATATAAACTACTGACACCTATCTCTGCCCTACTGACACCATCCTCTGCCCTTCCGACATATATACACACACATGTTTGTTTGCACTTTGTGGTGCACACCCTAATGCAATAGGCTGCGCACACCTATGGGGAGATCTGTTGTTGCTGGGGTGGATCCATTTTGCTGGGGGGAGGTATTGTTTTTCGGGAGGTCTATTGTTGCTGGGGAGATCTATTGTTTAGGGGAACTATTGTTGTGGAGGGGGGAGGTCTATTGCTGCTGGCTGCAGGGAATCTATTTTACTACTTTCCTTGTTATCATTTAGGCCCCTTTCACACGGACGGTTAGAATCCAGCTTTTAGCTGCGGATAGATGAAGTTATCTACCACAGTTATACTGTGACAATGCTTTCCTATGGCCCCTTTCGCACTCTGCATTTAACAACGGTTTTGTTACAGACGATTCAGAACGATTAGAAAAAAATGGATTGGAATGTGTCCAGGAATGATGTTATGCAGCTATCTGCACAAATCTGCAGCTATCTGCACGAATCTCATTGCACCAGAGACAGAGAAATAGAAAGGAGCTGAACACACACAGATCCAATAGAGTCCTGTTTTATGGAAGCAAGTGGCCAAAACAGGATTTATACATAAAATTACCTGGCGTTATAACCTGGCCTAATGACGTGGATGTCCCATCCTGTGGAATGCTCTATTGGTATATCTGTGGTGGTGGATTTGAAGCTTCCTGAAACGGTTGAGCAACGTTCAATTAAAGGATGAGGAAGGTGCTTGACGTTGAGTGATGTTACTCCCCTTTTCAGCCTAACTCTGGTAAGAGTACCCATTCATATCCCTGCTGGTGGTGGTCAACATCGCACGCGGGTGGAAGTCACATATTTTTACATAGCTTATGCTGGACTGCACTATACTGTTCTACATACTTGAATATTTGAATACTAGAACTTGAAAAACTTCTACATATAATTGGACATTTGCGTGATATTGTCTGATTATTTTCACTAGCGCCGCACCTTATAGTCTTCTTTAGTATACAACCTGGTTATTATTGTCGTGTTGGCTGCTTGTCCTTTTTATTACTGGTAGCGCAGTATTTTCTATCTGTTTTGTTCCTATCTGCACCAATCTGCAGCTATCTGCACGAATCTGCAGGTAAAAGCAGTGAACTGTGTCATCTACGGATAGCAACGGCAACAAGCATGGAAAATCAATAGGAAGCACTTCAGAAATGTCAAGAATGTTAACAATGTTTCCACTGCAGGTAAACGTAGCTGCATGCAGGGGCGTTGCTAGGGGGTGGCTATCGGGGCTATAGCCCCAAGTCTGGGGCCCATAGCCTCGAGTCTCTTACCGGGTGGGTGCAGTTCTGCAATTAGCAGGTATGTCCCAGTCCGGAATGCAAGAGGCAGGGGCAGACTGTGCCGCTGTAGCGCTGGCTCTGGTGCCGCCCTCACCTACACCTGACTCTACTCCTGGTCACTGGTTGCGAGAGTTGCCTAGTGTCTAGCAACCAGGGACGTCACAGCCATGACTCCTTCCCTGCCCAGCATTCAAAGCGGAGGATCTCTGATGTAAGTGGGGGGCTCTCTGGGGACCCTAATGTAAGGGGGATCTGCACTCAGATATGTAACAATATTTATACATATACTCAAGCATATGACTTTCTTTACTTCGCTGCTATGGGCTCTAGCCCCAGATCTTTTGGAGACCTAGCAACGCCCCTGGCTGCATCTATCCGTGGCTAATCGGAAAGTACAAATGTAAGTAATCATTGTGACTTGGAGTCTGGTATCTGGCTTGCATTTAGCAAAAAAAGAGGCCTAACAAATTCTATACAAATTTGTGTTGCACCACAAAATGATTCTTGGTTCTGTATTTTCCAATAGGGGTCATACTGGGAGGTGGGTAGTGTGTGGTACCAAGGGACAGTGCTCGGAGGTGGGTACGGGGCAGAGAAAAGTGGTGGCACCTATTCTCTGAGAAAAAAAAACCCTCATAAAGGTAAAATGGAAACCCCCTTAGAATGGCCACGGCCAATGTGCAGAGCCATGGACTTGAAGACCTCACCAATACAATGCCTGAGGGATACAATGCAACCTTCTCTTGCTTTATCTCCCCAGGAATCGAACAAGAAACAAAATAACTTTCTTTCTTTCTCCGGTAGGAGGTGGAATTTGAAGCTCAGCAATTAAAATGCTTTGGAACGATGAAGTGGCGGCTTATCAGGGAACGCAATCTAAGGATCTTCAGTCACCAACGTGCTTAAGTTATCCGAATCACAGGACAAATGAGAGCTGACAGATCGGTCTCACAAGACCTCGTTCAGTAATGCTGTTTGATCAAACGGTGCAGTCCCACTTATGGCCAAATTGAACTAATGGCGGTTATCTCCAAAGTCACCTCTTTTCTGCAAAGGAGAAAAAAAAAAAAAGAAGCAATTTGTGATTTTCTATTTTTTCAGCCTTTTTTTCAGAGGCAGCGGCGAGCGATGCAGAATCGGCGATTGCGCTCTTTCATTGTAAGTAAATGTACAAGGTTGGGGTATGAGGGTCAGGAGAAGGGCACGGCATCCGCTAAAATTTTGTCTAATTGAATTTCCTCCACAAGAAGCGTTCTCTTGGCAACTCCGGGTCTACTGTCATTGGACAGAAATCTGCCAGCTGGTAAGCTTGGAAGGAAGTTCTCCATATTACTATATAGTGGTAGTAGTATTAGCAAGAAGACGATGGTAGTAGTAGTAGCTTTCCTATTACCTCCTGCCACAGCTCCCTGATTTCGAGGGACTGTCCCTGATTTGGAGAAATGTCCCTCTGTCCCTCATTTGTCCCTCATTTTTGTTCAGATCTATAGAGTTGTATACAGGGCTGGCCCAAGACATTGTGCTGCCTGGGTCCAAGAATGAAATGCTGCCCACCCTAAAAAAAATCACGCCCACCAAAAAGCCATTATTTTATATCATGGTAATTAAAACTAAGATTACATTTATCAGGAGGTCAGATTTACATGCAACAGCACCTTGTCTATATGCAAAATGATATGACATACCATTATGTTCAATTCCAAGGGCGGGCTAGGGCAGTATATAGACGGGCTAGGGCAGTATAGGGGCAGGCAGTATATAGACAGGCTAGGGTAGTATAGGGGCAGGCAGTATATAGACAGGCTAGGGTAGTATAGGGGCAGGCAGTATATAGACGGGCTAGGGCAGTATAGGGGCAGGCAGTATATAGACAGGCTAGGGCAGTATAGGGGCAGGCAGTATATAGACAGGCTAGGGTAGTATAGGGGCAGGCAGTATATAGACAGGCTAGGGTAGTATAGGGGCAGGCAGTATATAGACAGGCTAGGGTAGTATAGGGGCAGGGGGAGCATCCCGGGGCAGTTGTCATCATGATGCACAAAACTGCTGGAAAAAAAATCTTGGTCGTCAATTTGCTGGGTAAATAGAAGAGAAGGAGAGGCCGTGGTTCAATTTGCTGCCCCTCTCAAAGTGCTGCCCGGGTCCAATGGACCCACTGGGACCCATGGTAGGGCTGGCCCTGGTTGTATATAAAATACACTTTATCTTTCAATATTTTTATTGAACAAAGGGTACATGTAAATTACAACAGATATATCAAGATTTCTCAGTAGAATAAGGTGACCAGATTTTTTAAATTAAATCCAGGGACATATTTTATTTTTACTAGTAATGGCGGCAATCAGCGACTTATAGCGGGACTGCGCTATTGCGGTGGACAAATCGGACACTAAGTGACACTTTGTGGGAATCAGTGACACTAATAAAGGGATCAGTGCTAAAAATATGCACTGTCACTGTAATAATGACACTGGCTGAGAAGAGGTTAACATCTAGGGCGATCAAAGGGTTAAATGTGTGCCTAACCAGTGTTTTCTCACTGTGGGGGGGGGGGGGGGGTCTTTTACTAAGGGAAGGCACAGATCCCTGTCCCAGCAGCCATATCATGTGACACACTGTGGCAGTGCAATGCCAGCCAGAGCCATGATAGAATGCCTGCTGCCTGTGAGTTATGATGCCATCCATTATGCCAGAGAGACAGACACAGTGCAATGCATTCACAGACACCCCCAAGCACACCGGTGTTGAAGCCTTGAAGGCACTGGCAGCCCCATGATCCAATCCACTTCCCCTCTGTGCCCGCTGCTGGACGCTGTCAGCTGAGCTCAGCTGCCTTTCTCTGCTGTCACCACCACTGCCCGCCTCACAGCCTCTCTTCGGGCCCCGGCTACTACTGGGTGGGGAGCGGAACTGAGCAGAGGAAGATCACTCCGCTGCGGAAGGCAAGGAGAAAGGCAGGCAGGCGGCTGGCCGGGACTTGAGCCAAGTAGAAGAACATGCGAGCGGGAATTACACCCCCCCTAAGCTAGTAGGAGCAGCAGAGTGGGGGGGAGGGGGGTAATTCAGATTTTTTTTTTTAATTCTGCACTGACTGTTTTTGAAATGGCTTGGGCCCCTGTTCAAATCCAATCAGGGGACAAAACTGGGGACAGATTTGGTCCAGGGACAGCGTCCTCAATCCGGGGACTGTCCCCTGAAAACCGGGGACGTTTGCTCATCCTACAGTAGAAGGAGTTGCCAAGCATGGCACAGAGATATAAACAGTTTACCAAGTCATTGTGATCACATCTTGTACATGTGTGTCGGACTCTACTTAGCGATATAGAGAGAGACCACACTAGGAATCTACTGAGGCAGGGCCGTCTTAATAGCATCATGGGCCCTTGGGCAAAGTAATGCACTGGGGCCCTTACCAGCCTGCAATCTCAAGAATTAAAGTATAAATAGTTGATAGAATTAAACATATATTTATTAGTACTTTCAATAAAATTGATTTTAAAGAATAAGAAAACATGGCATAAATCAAAGACTAATCAACAAAAAGGGCACAGAAAGCAGGAGAAGGGTGCAGCATGGCAGAGTACAGGGAGAGTCAGCAGGGAACAATACTGGGATCAGGAGGGCATAGTAAAGGTTCTGGGATGCTGCCTGGGCCATCCCAGGACAGCTTAGTAAAAAGCATGACTGTCCCAGCAAATCTTGGAAAGTTGGCAATTATGATATAAAGCAAGATTATCATGGGGCCCCCATGCACCTGGGCCCCTGGGCAGTGCCCATGCATTAAGACAGCCCTGTACTGATGGGCTCTATCATAACCTCACTGAAGGATATCGGGGTAGGGAGCGAGGAAGACGCCGAGCCACCCCATTGGGAGCAAGCTGTGGTTCCACGGTCTCCCCGGGACCCCGTCACCTCCCCCCCGGTATCCCACCGCCAGGTGGACCTATTGACGTAAAATGCACTTTTTTATCTTTCAAAAAGTGCTAAACCTTTCATCTAAATTCTAAATTACTGCATTTGTAAATTTTAAAAGCCAATATAAAGGAATAGTAGTGGTAAAAAAAGCCCTTGTGGATTTAATTAACTTTTTCTTTTGGTTAATTCTCCTTTTAAGAGGTGTGGCAGGGGGCGTGTCCTATGCCTACATACATTTGCTAGTAGGTGTCCCTCATTCTCATCTCAAAGTGTTGGGAGGCACTGTATGTCTCCTACACTCATAGAACCACAGCAATTTGTTATATAACCACTTAAAGTGATGCTAAAGTCTAGTTTCTGTTTTTTCTTTGTTCCAAAATAACAAACCTGTCATTGTTACCACTTACCTGCTCTGTGTAATGGTTTTGCACAGAGCAGCCCAGCTCCTCCTCTTCTCAGGTTCCCCCGCCAGCGCTCCTGGCTCCTCCCTCCCGCCAGGGGGCCCCCACAGCAAGCCACTGGCTATGGGGGCACCCGAGCCGAGCCGCTGCTCTGTGTGCGCATTCAGAGACAGAGTCCTGGCTCGGCTCTGCCCCCTTTCTCTCTTCATTGGCTTACTGACTTTGATTGACAGCAGTGGGATGCCAATATCCCCTGATTACTGTATAAAGGTCATTGGTAGTGATGGGGTTAACCTGCAGGGGGCGCTCTAGGGGGTAACTGTGTTCCCTAGGCGTTCTAACTGTGAGGGGGCTGGGCTGCCAGGGGCACCAGAGATCTAACTGATCCTAGTGACAGGAATCAGTAGATCTCTTACATGCCACCTGACTGAGCGGTGAACCGCCGCGTTTACATCAACGGTTCCCCCGTTTTTTCTTCTCTGCCAGGCACTCGCGGGTAGCCGGGGACATCGAGTCCGCCTGACCCGCGGCCACACTGCTGCAGAGTGTGGTGGGCATGAGAGCGCGCTGCCGGCGCATGAGCAAGCCGCCATTTATAAACAGCGTTTCGCGAGACAAAGCCACTCTGCAGCAGTAAATGGTCGGGAAACGGTTAAGGACCAAAACTTTTTTGACACTTGTTGTTTACAAGTAAAACTCATTATTTTTTTTAGCTAGAAAATTACTTAGAACCCCCAAACATTATATATAGAGTTGAGCGAACCCGAACTGTAAAGTTCAGGTCCGTACCGAACTTTCGCGTGTCCGTGTCCCGAACCCGAACGTTTGTGAAAAACGTTCCAGTTCAGGTTCTGGGTTCTGGTATTTTATCACGCATGTTGAATAGCTGCAGGGCAGCCAATCAACAAGCGTTTCACTGGTTTTCCCTAGAAGCCATCACAGCCATGCCTACTAATGGCATGGCTGTGATTGGCCAGTGCATCATGTGACCCAGCCTCTATATGAGGCTGGAGTCACCGTGCTGCATGTCACATGCTCTCAGGGTAGTGTAGGGAGAGGATGCTGCCGGCGCTGTAAGGGACACATTGCAGATCTAATAACTAGGTAGACATTACTACTAGAGTTGAGCGAACACCTGGAAGTTCGGGTTCTGCTGGTCCGTCCGAACTTCGGGACAAAGTCCGGGTCCGGGTCCGGACGGAACCCGAACGATCGCACGGCAATAAAGGGACAGGGGTAAAAAAACATCCCGTGAACGGGATGGGAATGGGGGTAAAATGAAGGAAAACGTCGGGAGACCCCGAAAGGTCCTGAAAGGATGTCGGTAAAAACACGGATTTTCAAGCCCAGGGGTAACTAAAGTTACCCCAAGCAACAGGCACGCTAGCAAGCCCAAGGCAGGCCTGGGCCTGGGCCTGAAACAGGGCTTCAAGCCTGCCTGGTCGTCTTGGGCTTGAAGGTCCACAAGCGAGTTGAGATCATCATTACAGATGGATCAATAATCT
>BLSH010421740.1:43937-54671 GCA_018402905.1 Glandirana rugosa
CAACAGCACAGACAGCAGTAGTAAAGTAATCTATCTCAGGATGCAGGATCAGGTCTTAAAATGGCTAAAATCTGTCCCTCACGCCGTCAGCTACCTTTCCCTATACTAACCCAAGGAGCATGTGACTGCAGCACTGTGACTCCAGCTTATAAAGAGGCTGGGTCACATGATGCACCGGCCAATCACAGCCATGCCATTAGTAGGCATGGCTGTGATGGCTTCTAAGGGCAAACCAGTGAAACGCTTGTTGATTGGCTGCCCTGCAGCTTCTCAACACGTGGAGTAAAATAGCAGAACCCCGGACCGAACCCGAACGATTTTTGAAATGTCCGGGTCCGGGTCCGTGCCACGGACACCCAAAAGTTCGGTACGGACCCGAACGTTACAGTCCGGGTTCGCTCAACACTAATTACTACTACTACTGTGAGGGACAGATTGCAGATCTAATAACTAGGTAGAGATTACTACTGCTGCTGTGAGGGACAGATTGCAGATCTAATAACTAGGTAGACATTACTACTACTACTGTGAGGGACAGATTGCAGATCTAATAACTAGGTAGAGATTACTACTACTGCTGTGAGGGACAGATTGTAGATCTAATAACTAGGTAAACATTACTACTACTGCTGTGAGGGACACATTGCAGATCTAATAACTAGGTAGACATTACTACTACTGCTGTGAGGGACACATTGCAGATCTAATAACTAGGTAGACATTATTACTACTACTGCTGTGAGGGACACATTGCAGATCTAATAACTAGGTAGAGATTACTACTACTGCTGTGAGGGACAGATTGCAGATCTAATAACTAGGTAGACATTACTACTACTGCTGTGAGGGACAGATTGCAGATCTAATAACTAGGTAGACATTACTACTACTGCTTTGAGGGACAGATTGTAGATCTAATAACTAGGCAGAGATTACTACTACTGCTGTGAGGGACAGATTGCAGATCTAATAACTAGGCAGAGATTACTACTACTGCTGTGAGGGACAGATTGCAGATCTAATAACTAGGTAGACATTACTACTACTACTGTGAGGGACAGATTGCAGATCTAATAACTAGGTAGAGATTACTACTACTGCTGTGAGGGACAGATTGCAGATCTAATAACTAGGTAGACATTACTACTACTGCTGTGAGGGACAGATTGCAGATCTAATAACTAGGTAGACATTACTACTACTGCTTTGAGGGACAGATTGTAGATCTAATAACTAGGCAGAGATTACTACTACTGCTGTGAGGGACAGATTGCAGATCTAATAACTAGGTAGAGATTACTACTACTGCTGTGAGGGACAGATTGCAGATCTAATAACTAGGTAGAGATTACTACTACTGCATTGAGGGACAGATTGCAGATCTAATAACTAGGTAGAGATCACTACTACTGCTGTGAGGGACACATTGCAGATCTAATAACTAGGTAGAGATTACTACTACTGCTTTGAGGGACAGATTGTAGATCTAATAACTAGGCAGAGATTACTACTACTGCTGTGAGGGACAGATTGCTGTGATAATAACTAGGTAGAGATTACTACTACTGCATTGAGGGACAGATTGCAGATCTAATAACTAGGTAGAGATCACTACTACTGCTGTGAGGGACAGATTGCAGATCTAATAACTAGGCAGAGATTACTACTACTGCTGTGAGGGACAGATTGCAGATCTAATAACTAGGTAGAGATTACTACTACTGCTGTGAGGGACAGATTGCAGATCTAATAACTAGGTAGAGATCACTACTACTGCTGTGAGGGACAGATTGCAGATCTAATAACTAGGTAGACATTACTACTACTGCTGTGAGGGACAGATTGTAGATCTAATAACTAGGTAGAGATTACTACTGCTGCTGTGAGGGACAGATTGCAGATCTAATAACATCTCATCCTGCATTACAGAACGATCTCTCATCCTGCATTACAGAACGATCTCTCATCCTGCATTACAGAACGATCTGATACTGGACTAGGTAGAGATTACTACTGCTGCTTTGAGGGACAGATTGCAGATCTAATAACATCTCCCATTTTTCTTCCTTTTGCAGCCCTCTAGCACTTTTCAGTACTTTTTTACAGTCATTTTTGTGGCCGAAAAGTTCGGGTCCCCATTGACTTCAATGGGGTTCAGGGTCCGGGGTAAAGTTCTAATAACGTTCGGTACCGAACCCGAACGTTTCCTCGAAGTTCGGCCGAACCCGCCGAACCCGAACATCCAGGTGTTCGCTCAACTCTAATTATATATGTATTTTATCACGCTTTAATGTTGCACATGTTGGAATGTTTAATGGGAAGATGGACGATTGGACCTGCCCCAGTTCCAGGTCTCAATCAGGGAATTGCAAGCTTGGACCATCTCGGCACTCAGGAAACATACAGATTATAATAAAAACAATCATTTTTATTCAGTTACAAAATATAATAAAACATACATGGCGCCAATGAATAAAATAAGAATGATTGCATTCAAAGTATTTTGTTATACATATACGGCACCCCTATAAGTCTAGGAGGAGAATTGGCGATTGGCCCAGGGGTTGGACCCTTTGGTTTGGGATGGAAGGCCAACTGTGTGTTCCTTTCCCACTCGACTGGTTTCGTTGATCAAAGGAGGGGTAAGGAGAGAAGTAGGGAGGGGAATGGGAAAGGGAAGGGCAAGAGAGAATGGGAATATTTAATGTTGTTTAGTGTTGGAATGGCGACAAACTTCAGTACTTTAAAAAATCCATAGGCGATGCTTTAAAAATTTCTACAGGTTGCCAATTTAGAGTCACAGAGGAAGTCTGGTGGTAGAATTATTGCTCTCGCTCTGATGTTCATGGCGATACCTCACATGTGTGGTGCAAACAGCGCTTACATATGTGGGCGTGACCTAGTATGTATGTCTCGTGAGCACGGGGGGGGGGGGGGTGGCGCTTTAATTCCTTTACCATCATTATTTATTTTATTACTTTTTTTTTTCCCTTTCCCTTTGAAAAAAAACTTTGTATCACTTTTTTTGGTTGAACCAGATGGACTTTTGTCTTTTTTTCAACCTGAATGACTATGTAACATTTTTTTTTTTTTTTGCTGTGACAAGAAATGTAAACAATGAAGCGGTGACAGGTCCTCTTTATGGGGAGATCTGGGGCCAATAAGACCAAACATCCATGGGCGTCCGCAGGTAGGGGCAAGGGGAGGCAATTGCCCCCCCTGGAATCAGGGATCAGATCAGGGGTTCCCCACTAGGTCCTTATCCTCTTGAGCCATGTATGCAGTCTCTGACCGTTTCCTGTACCATGTCCACAGTCTCTGACCGTATCCTGTACTATGTCTGCAGTCTCTGACCGTCTCTTGTATCATGTCCGCAGTCTCTGACCATCTCCTGTACTATGTCTGCAGTCTCTGACCATCTCCTGTACTATGTCCGCAGTCTCTGACCGTATCCTGTACTATGTCCGCAGTCTCTGACCGTCTCTTGTATCATGTCCGCAGTCTCTGACCATCTCCTGTACTATGTCCGCAGTCTCTGACCGTATCCTGTACCATGTCTGCAGTTCCTGACCGTCTCCTGTATCATGTCCGCAGTCTCTGACTGTCTCCTGTATCACGTCTGCAGTCTCTGACCATCTCCTGGATCATGTCTGCAGTCTCTGACCATCTCCTGTATCATGTCTGCAGTCTCTGACCATCTCCTGTACTATGTCTGCAGTCTCTGACCATCTCCTGTACTATGTCTGCAGTCTCTGACCATCTCCTGTACTACGTCTGCAGTCTCTGACCATGATAATGTAATTATGACATTGTCAAAAAGGGGCAGAGCATGGATGACCTTGAAATTATGCCCCCCCCTGGAAAAAGTTCTGCGGACGCCCATGCAAACATCTCTCCTCTACAATGAAAAGCATCAGATCAAAAAAAAAATGATGTAATGTTTTCCAAAGAAAATTACCTTGTTTACATCGGCCGTGGACGGGAAGTGACGTCATGATGCCGCTCCGGTCCTCCTAGGCCCTATAGATGAGCGGAGGCCATCTTTCCTCTGCTCACCTCTGTGGCCTGCCGCTACCACTGCCGGATCGGTTCTCAGGCTTCCCAATCCCACAGGTAAGCCACGGGGACAGGAGTGGGGGGGGGGTGGTCAACCCCTTCCTCTGCTTCTAAAAGTGATCCAGCAGCTAATCAGCCGCTCAGATCACTTTTAAGACCGGCACCTAAGGGAAATTTCAATAGCAGGGTTATGGTATCTAGCTGCAGCCATAACCCCGGTATTAAACGTCAAAGTCATGACGTATTTTCCCAGTTAGGCGGTCGGCAAGTAAAAAAAAAACTGGTCTATTTCTCTATCAGTTTCCCATTCTGTGTTAAGATGGATGAGATAGGAGGAACGCTCGATATGCAGGGACGTCAGACTTTTATATGCAGCACTGCCCCTTTGGGGGTTGCTTAGAGTTACCTGTGCATCTGCACCTCCATGACCCTGTGAACCTTCCAGCCCCCCTGACACTCTAGGTTCAGACATGTTGCATGTACCTTTAAATGACGCACTGACGCAATGCAGATAGATTAACTCTCTTAGACTTTACTTGTTCAGAAGGAGAATATGGCAATGGGGTATTAGTCAGCTAAATCCTGGGTGAACAGCCAAAACTCAGTTGAGAAGGTCCCCTTAGGGCAATTAAATAACAGCTTGAAATCACAGGTAAAGAATATCACAGGAACAGAAAATGGATGAATGGATCTAGGATTACCACTAGTTACTGTATATGATGCCACCACTAAAGGGGGACTATTATACCACTAATCCTAATGAGAGATGAGGTATTATAAGTATTAGGGATGGGTCCCTTTAACCAGTTCAGATCCGCGCTGTAGCTGAAAGACGGCTACAGCGCGGCTCTGAACTGCCCGGCGGACATCCATGGACGTCCTGCCCTTGTGCATGCTCCCCGCGCGCAATTGCAACCTGCGTGCACATGGGTCGGGCGGACTCGATGTGCGCCCAAGACCCGCCAATCACCTGTAACAGCTGCAGTTCTGTTAAGGGGGACATAACAGATCTACTGATCCCTGTCACTGGGATCAGTGAGATCTGTTATGTCCCGACCAGCCCATCCCCCCCCACAGTTAGAACACAATGAGTGAACCCCTTCACTGCCAATGACATTTACACAGTAATCAGTGGACATTTAAATTTCTGATCGCTGTATAAATGTCATTGGTGCCCCATCATTGGTATCAGTGGGAGGAATAGTGTGCCATCATTGGTATCAGTGGGAGGAATAGTGTCCCATCATTGGTATCAGTGGGAGGAATAGTGTCCCATCATTGGTGTCAGTGGGAGGAATAGTGCCCCATCATTGGTGTCAGTGGGAGGAATAGTGTCCCATCATTGGTCACAGGTGTGTCAGGAGGGAGGAGTTTCTCCTGCTGCTGTCTGCTGGTGGAGCTGCTCCAGGTGCTCTGTGTGAGAGGGGAGTTTGGTGAGATCTCTCCCCGCCCTTGTGGCCCCCTCCTGGGGAGGCCATGGAGGCCTCTCCTGCTGGAAGTTCACAGCCATCCCCTGGACTGTCGGGTGACATGCCTGCCCCCATGCAAGCCATGGCTGGGGATCTCTCTGCCCCTGGTGAGGATGAAGGCTCGGAGGCCATTTGGGAGCGAGTGGTGGCCGGCATTAAAGTCCTGAATAGGGAGAGAGAGAAGCTCTACAAGCTGAGAGCGGAATTGAAGCGCCTGCGAAGGCAGCGTGAAGGTTTGCACAGCCGCTGCCGTGGATCCATGGATGCAGAGATCCAATTGGCTAAGGTCCGGGTGGAACACCAAGAAACCATTGTGTCCATGATGGAAGGCAGAGATGGGCACTTCAAGGAGAAGTTTACCAATGATCGCAGGTTTGCAAGAGTGGCAAAGGTGGAGGAGGAGATCCCCAGTTCTGACCCCCTGCCCCCTCAGGGAGAGGTAAGCAGCCCTATGCCATCCCAGGACTCAGGAGGCATGCTAAGGGCCATCCAGGCAATGGAGTCTCCTATGCGGGGTGATCAGCTGGCATGTGATAATGAGGACATAATGAATGAAGTATCTGATAAGGTAAAGACTGTCAAGCCCCATGTGGTGGATAAAACTGTTTTTGTGCCATTAAACACAGGGAGTAATGCTGACAGTGTGCCCAGTGACAATCAGGCTGCCAATCCTGTGTGCAGCAATGCTATGCCTGCTGATGATTCTGCTGAGCAAAACTTACATTTAAAAAATGTCATTCCTGCAGAGGGACTGCAAGTCTCAGCAGAACCCATTAACCCTCCTGTAGCTGAATCCAAGGCTACTTGCCCTGTTGACTCTACAGCGCAGCATCAGGTGACCACCAGTATTGCAGCTGAAACTGTGACTTTACCTGATGGGAGATTGAATGTGGGTGTGACTGATAGCAATCTTCCCAATGCAGGTGTGATGGACAATCATCCCAATACAGGTGTGATGGACAATTCTGCCAGTCCAGTTGCAGCAGTTGCTAATAATAATAATAATGTACAGACTAATGTTACATCAGTGTGGGGCCTTGGCCCTGATAAGCCCACATTTGCTCAGGTGGTGCGCTGTGCTCCTGGTAACTCCGCTCCCAAGCAGGTATACCCCCCACAAGCTACCACTGTGAGCACCCCAGGATCTGGTCTTGGGTCTCTGGCTTCTGCTGGTGGTCCTAGGAGAAATGTAGTCATCCTTAAATGGGAAGGTGGTGCAATCCCTCCAGCACGGTGTGCGGTGGTAGATATGATTTTGGAGATGGGTTTTGGGGAAATGACCTGTATGCCCTAATACATGTAGCTGGGAGCAGAGAATATACCATTAGCTTCACCAAACCAGAGGGTCTTGACCTGTTCTGGGAGCGATATGAGGCTCGGTGCAGGACAAGACCCGAATGGGAAGGTTTGGCACCAGTTGCAACTCAGTAATGAGAGTGTTCCTGCTCGGGATTTAGAGGTCTGGCTAAGAAATTATGGTGAGGTTTTGACAAGGCCAAATAAAATCCTGGATGAGCGTAGCATCTGGACAGGGGGCGTGGCCTGGCGAGCAGAGAGATCGGATGCACAGAGGAGAAGCTCCTTCCAGCAACCTCCAAATCCTTCATCATCCTCGCCATACAAACTTCATATTGAGGTAATCACAACTTCAATACACCACTGAGGCTTCTAGCTACTGAACAGTATAAATTTGAAGCCCCAAAACACTTCTAAGCCGCATCGGACTAGGCCGCAACCGAAGCACCGGGCTAAATTTTGGCCCGGACGCAACGCCGGAGCGCCGCGTCCATACGATAAATTACATCACATCTATATTAGCCCATCGCCTGGTCAGTGGGAGCAAATCCACAGATAGGATCCCCAAAAGAAAAAGACTTAAAACAATCCCAAAGGGCCACAGGTAGGCCGCGATTGAAGCACCGGGCTAGATTTTGGTGCGGACGGACCGTCGGAGCGCGGTTCGGGCGTGGTTCCAGACTTTGCATCAGGTTCCAGATTTTGCATCTGTATTACCCCACTGCCTAGTTTATGGAAGTAAACCCATAGATTGGATTCAAGAGAGGCTAAAAACACTCACAAAAGACCACGAGCGGGCCGCGACCTAGCCTCCATGCTAAAGTAGTTTATTAACATAGAAGTAGCACACTGAACTTTGAATCCTTGAATTTCTCTTTGAGATAGAAAACACAGAACTCTAAGCCATCCTGAGAAGCTTATTACATACCCCTCACTCTGAAGGAATATAGGGTATCTGTACAGCCACCTACTCCCTGTATTGCACAGACCAATATATCTCAAAAGAGCACATACTTTATCCCCAATACAGAAGGATTCAAAATCACAAATACCCATACAGGGCTATTGGATTGAGATGCTCATTAAAAATATCATGCAGTGGTAAGAACACCCTGGATGCAGCCTGGGGGCAAGTAAGCATCATTTGGTTCATATTATACAAAGCAGTTAATGCACAGTGGAAATGGACAAATTCATTACGAATAATTCAAACACTCCTGGTCGCTCCCTACGTTCCTCCTCTTTCACCAATAACAAACAATCTCTTACTTGTTCTCAAAAGTACTCTTTCAGAGAAAAAGGAACATCCGAGAAAATGGCAGCCACAAAGAAAACACCCAGAGAGAACGAAGATGAAGATGACGATATTTCGATCGCAACATCAGAGGAGATGGTAAGACATAACATACACCATGACTCCCCACTCACCTACGCGGACATGACAGAAATTGCTGCTGACATTAAAAACTCATTCTCCACTGCAATCACTGACTTAAAAGCAGACATCCTCATGCTTACGGAACAAATGACAACTAATGAACGTGCAGGTAGGAGGAGGGACAGAGCCATTGCAAGAATCGACACGATTATAGATTCCCACACCCAACACCTAATTACCATGAACAGACAGTTGGAGGACCTGGACAATAGGGGGAGGAGGAACAATATAAGAGTACGCGGAATACCGGAATCCATCACAACAGACCAAATTAGACCGGCACTCACCTCAATTTTTAATAATCTAACTGACAGACCAGCCGAATCTCCAATAGAATTTGATCGAGCTCATAGAGCCTTAAAACCCAAACCTCCAGATGAAGCCCCACCAAGAGACATCATCTGCCGCCTTCCCAACTTTATCCTGAAGGAAGAAATTCTTCAAAGGGCAAGACAAAATGACGCTATCATTTTCAATGAAAAAGAAATACTTCTTTTTCAAGATCTATCCCCTATAACTCTCAAAAACAGAAGGGCACTCAAACCACTATTGGAGATTTTGAAAGAAAAAAACATTTCCTATAGATGGAAATTTCCTTTCGCCCTCCAAGCAACCTACCAAGGCAAACATTACTTCCTCCGCACCCCAGACGAACTCTCACTCTTCTACGAAAACCTCCATCTGGAATATATCCCCCTCCCCGAATGGTATGCAGAATTCATCAATCTGCAAACACCCAACCAAGATGTAATCTCACCCAGTACCTCTCCGTCAAGCTCACCAAAACCAAAAGGGAAGCAGAACAGGAAATTGAACCATAATGGAAAACATTCCCCTGCAGCCAAAACATCAAGAACAAGAGAACATCATTAAAAGATGACACATCTGATCCATCGTTTCTAGATAAGATGTTATACACTCCTTTTGTTAAACTCTCACTGAACTTCTACTTATCGATATCAGCACAAACCTAAATCTAACATTCAATACTCCACACTGTTGAACGACATTGCTTCATTTAAAGACCTCTTTCGTCACTGGAAAACCTTACTTTATCTAACACCATCAATATACCAGATATAAGAAATGACCGGATCAATTTCTATGGTTTTGCTTCCACACTTAATAACTACACTAGAGGACCTCATGACTATAACAAACAGTTCTCTACCCCATTTTTGCCTGACTACACAATAGTTTTGTCACTTAAAAGGTCGTAAAGCTTGCCTAACAACACTAGGAACTGAAACTCAAGACAAATCAATATACCTCAGAGTATGCCTTGATTTCAACGCATAGAGTGACCATCCATGACATAATCACTATAGAACTGAAGATAGAGGAGAAGAAGAAGACCATATATTAGAGCACTCTCCCTAGGATATACTGCACAAATAAGTTAAAACATTACTTAATTTACCAGAGTGCCCATATGATAACATGAAGGTCACCATACGAACTTGACAACATCAAGACTTCAATTTTTGATCAGAAGGTGGAGAAACAGCAAAATGTGGTCCTTTAAAGGCTTATCTTAACTCTGAAGGCCTACTTATACAACAGTTAAAGGTTTTTGATCTGAAGGTGAAGAACTCTCATGTTTCCTCAGGGGGGAGGTCCCGCTTTAGTGGGATATCTCCCCTGGAGGGATGTGAATAAAAATGAGGACTTGAAGCTAATCTCTTCATACAAGATTATTGTTATAACTGTTTATTGTTAATATTAACTTTGCTCTTATACCATGTTTAGTATTAGCAGAGATCCACACCGAACAAGACTGACTTGTACCAGTGAGATCCGAATAATATCCTGTTCATCATTGTTCATCCTGTTCCTCTTCTGATGTGAGTAACTCAATTATATTACCTCAATTAGAACCATTTAATTCATTATAACACTAATGACTTTTCATAACCATACACCCCCAGGCTTGCATTCTCTAACTCTGACTGACAAAGCCGTTACCTTACAACACTTCTCCTGAAGTGAACCTCATACCCATCTCAAAGTAAACGCGATTCCACCAACCCCCAAAACAAACAATTGAAAATACTCACAACAGAAGAAACGTCATTATAGTTCTAAAAATTATTCTTCAATTGTTTTAGAATCACTACCCTTGAGCTCAGTGCATGAGCTCACTAGTATTTTGTTATCAGTGATTCGACTTTTCCTGGAAGCTTAGTGACTATTGTTTTATGATCACTCGAGTACGTGACTCGAGTTCCCATCACTAAGATTTTGTTAACTTCTTATTAAAAATCTTGATATTACTGCAAAGAAGACAACACTCATAAAAGTTAACAAACAAAACCCCCAACCACCTTAGCGCAAATGAAACTCTACCCATACTCCAAGTGAAGTCCTCTTCACAACATTCCATTGCCGAAACAGTCAGTCTCAATCTCTTACGTTCGGACCCCCACATACCAATACTTTTCAGTAATCACAATATTACTTAATTTACCAAGATTA
>BLSH010421740.1:64897-82084 GCA_018402905.1 Glandirana rugosa
TAAGGAGGGTGACTGTGGTTACTACCCCGTGATAAGGAGGGTGACTCATTGGTGTCAGTGGGAGGAATAGTGTCCCATCATTGGTATCAGTGGGAGGAATAGTGTCCCATCATTGGTATCAGTGGGAGGAATAGTGCCCCATTATTGGTATCAGTGGGAGGAATAGTGCCCCATCATTGGTGTCAGTGGGAGAAATAGTGTCCCATCATTGGTATCAGTGGGGGGAATTGTGCCCCATCATTGGTATCAGTGGGAGGAATTGTGCCCCGTCAGATCTGGAAAGTGGCGCACTGCAATATATGACATTTTGTTTCTGTGTATAAATACACTTTTAGAATGAAAAATACAGAGAAGCATTTTTAAACTCACATATTGTATCTTTCTGCTCTATTCCCTATCTCTTCTCTGAGGTTTTATGTGAGGTGTCCATTGATGCTCAATAGTTGATCACTCATTGACAAACCAATTATCCTGCCATTGCCCATCCTGACCCTTGCAGGCTCTGCACTGATAAATATTTAGCATTACAAATTGCCTGGAGAATGGAGGGGAACGCTGAAAACCAATTTAAAGGGGTTTTCTAGTTTCTGTTCCCATTTATCCAATCCCCCCTTTGAAGCTCTTGATAATTAAAAGATAAAAGTTGATAAAAGTGATGTAGAATCCACCACCTTCTTCTCTGTGGGTCTTCATCAGTCCTGCATGGTGGCGGGAGGACAAATGGAGCCTCGCAACGTCTCTGCTGCCTTCATTCTGGGAGTTTATTAGATAAATATTTTATGGTCACCAATTCTTATCTCTCTTTCTCTCTGACAGTAAAGCAGATCTGCTGGTCTGAATGACTTTCAGAGCTTCAAAATCCGATCCCAGCAAGGCTCGGGGTGCAGAGATGTTTGGCTGGCGGTGGGCAGCGGTATAAGGAGGTTCCCAACGTCTACTGGAGCCCAACCACCTAGAAATCCAAGAGTCTCAACACTGGAATGGGATCTACAAAGGAGTCAACCCTGTGTGGATATTTTGGAAAACTTTCAGCCAATTGTCTTGAGGGTGAATCAGCACCGGGATGAGTTTGTCTAGCCGCAAGGATGTGGAACTGCGCCCCCCCTACTGATGTAGAATGCATGGGCGTCCGCAGGTAGGGGCAAGGGGGGGCAATTGCCCCCCCTGGAATCAGGCATCAGATCAGGGGTTCCCCACTAGGTCCTTATCCTCTTGAGCCATGTATGCAGTTTCTGACAGTCTCTTGGGCCATGTATGCAGCCTCTGACCGTTTCCTGTACTATGTCTGCAGTCTCTGACTGTCTCCTGTACCATGTCTGCAGTTTCTGACCATCTCCTGTATCATGTCCGCAGTCTCTGACTGTCTCCTGTATCACGTCTGCAGTCTCTGACCATCTCCTGGATCATGTCAGCAGTCTCTGACCATCTCCTGTATCACGTCTCCAGTCTCTGACCATCTCCTGGATCGTGTCTGCAGTCTATGACCATCTCCTGTACTATCTCTGACCGTATACTGTACTATGTCCGCAGTCCCTGACTGTCTCCTGTATCACGTCTGCAGTCTCTGACCATCTCCTGGATCATGTCCGCAGTCTCTGACCGTCTCCTGTATCACATCTGCAGTCTCTGGCCATCTCCTGGATCATGTCAGCAGTCTCTGACCATCTCCTGTATCACGTCTGCAGTCTCTGACCATCTCCTGTATCACGTCTGCAGTCTCTGACCATCTCCTGGATCACGTCTGCAGTCTCTGACCATCTCCTGTATCATGTCTGCAGTCTCTGACCGTCTCCTGGATCATGTCTACAGTCTCTGACCATCTCCTGTATCACGTCTGCAGTCTCTGACCATCTCCTGGATCATGTCTGCAGTCTCTGACCATCTCCTGTATCACGTCTGCAGTCTCTGACCATCTCCTGTACTACGTCTGCAGTCTCTGACCGTGATAATGTAATTATGACATTGTCAAAAAGGGGCAGAGCATGGATGACCTTGAAATTATGCCCCCCCTGGAAAAAGTTCTGCGGACGCCCATGGTAGAATGGGCATATGACAAATGCAGATTTCAGATCCCTGCCCTCCTCACCAACTCGTGACAAAGGACCGGCCATTGCGCAGCAAAGCTTCTCTCAACTGTATCTGGCACAAAGATTTCCCAGCTTGCGGGAACCAATCTAGGCGCCAGCAGCCTGAGAGTGATTGTCACCGGGCTACGTTAATTAAATATTCAACCTGCACTCGCCACCGAGGCCAATTCTGACTCTTCTCTCCTACATTTAAAAATCATCATTTTTTTGTTGCTAGAAAATTACTCTGAACCCCAAAACATTATATATATATATTTTTAGCAGAGATCCCAGGGAATAAAATGGAGTTCATTGCATTTTTTATTTCAAACGGTATTTGCGCAGCGATTTTTCAAGGAGCGTAACTACAGGGGTTGCAGTTGCAACCGGGCCCCATGCTCTAGGGGACCTGTGTGCCTCCCTTGTACACCTGGATAGGAGGGATGGCGGAGGTGGCATTTAGAGGAACCAATCTCCCCCATTTTCCTCCTAATGCAGGAGATTGGTTCCTCTATATGCTGCCCCCGCCGCCCCTCCTATCCAGGTTACTTTTCTGCTGTTCCCAGGGTCCCTGTGTCCCCCCCACAGAGCTGCTGTCTCCCCCTCCTGTAGAAGATGAGTCATGATGGAGAGATGGGAACGGGTCGGTAAATTTGTCATTTACCCCCTCCTTCCTTTTCTGAATGGACAGAGTCAGTGATTGGTACCAATTGGTTCATTCATAACTGAAGCATAGTAAACTGTTTTTACTATACTTCCATTTCTGAATGAATGGGAGGCTCGGTGCACAGCTATTCCTGTCCATTCATTCTGTGCAGCTGAGGTTACACAGATGGAGATTGAGGACTGAGGTTTGTTTAGACCCCCTGATATCTCATCAAAGCCCCCCCAACAGAGCTCCTAAAAAATTTTAAAAAATAATAAAGAATAAAATTGTAAAAAAATAAATAAAATGAAATGGTAAAAATAATACAATTAAAATAACAAAAATTAAAAAGTGAGCGAACTATCAGGATTGCAAAGGTCGCACTTGCGCCCTGGAATTTCACCACAGTGGGGAGGCGCGATGATGGCAGAAAGGGCGCTGCAGAACTTGTGAAAGGGCCCCGCCGTGAAACCATAATAAAAGGCCCTGTGATGGGAGTAAAGGGCCCCAGGATCAGTGGGAAGAGGGAAGGGCCCTGGCCAGGGGTCAGGGGGGCCCTTCATAATTTCTTGCACCGGGGCCCTGAAGGTTCCTAGTTACTCCTCTGACGTGAAAGTTGATGTTACGGTGAGTGCATACAGTAGATATCTAACATGTCATACTACAAAATTGCGCACACTCGTAGAACAGCGCCAAACTTTGGTACTTAAAAATCTTCATAGGTGATGTTTTAAAAATATTTACCGGCTACCAGTTTAGAGTTACAGGGGAGACCTGGTGCTAGAATTGTCGCTCTCTCTTTAACGTTCGCGGCGATACCTCACATGTGTGGTTTTAACACTGTTTACATATGCGGGTGCAACTTACGTACGCGTTCACTTCTGCAAGCAAGAACGCGGTCGAGGGGGGCACGTTAACCACTTCAGTCAGGGGGCTGTTTTTTGGGTTTGTTATTTACAAGTTAAAATCATTTTTTTTTTGCTATAAAATTACTTAGAACGCACAAACCTTATATATATATTTTTTTTTTTTCTAACACCCTAGAGAATAAAATGGCGGTCATTGCAAAACTTTATGTCACACCGTATTTGCGCAGCGGTCTTTTTTTTTAATAAATTCAGTTTTTTTTAGTTAAAAAATAAGAAAACAGTAAAGTTAGGCCAATTTTTTTCCATATTGTGAAAGATAACGTTACGCTGAGTAAAATTACACCCAACATGGCACGCTTCAAAATTGCGTCCGATCGCGGGATGGCGACAAACTTTGCAGCTTAAAAACCTCCATTGGCGACTTTTTAAAAAATTCTACAGGTTAGAGCTACAGAGGAGGTCTAGTGATAGAATTGTTGCTCTCGCTCTAACGATCGCGGCGATGCCTCACATGTGTGGTTTGCACACCGTTTTCATATGTGGGCGGGACTTACGTATGCGTTCGCTTCTGCACGCGAGCTCGCAAGGGCGGGGCGCTTTAATTTTTTTTCTTTTTAATTATTTATTTTACTTTTTATTTTTACAGTGTTCTTTTTAAAAAAATAAAAATGATCACTCTTATTCCTATTACAAGAAATGTAAACATTCCTTGTAATAGAAAAAAGCATGACAGGTCCTCTTAAATATGAGATCCGGGGCCAAAAAGTCCTCCCCTCCCCCCACATCTCAGAATGCAGCAATAGAAGATCATGGGCCCCCCCCCCTGTATGTATGTAATGTGGCGCAGTGCAATAAGTGGGTGGCGTTTTGTTTGGCTTGAGTGTGGACAGGGATACAGGGGGGGCCCCATGATCTTCTATTGCCTGGGGGCCCCATGGGTTGTCGGTCCGCCCCTGGCTTGTACATGTTCATGATACTGACATGTTGATTTTTGTTACATGACAGTAATACGCCATCTGTCCCCCTGAAGAAGCTGGATACACAGCGAAACATGTTGGGACATTCTCCTCCAGCATCAGTGCAATCTGTGTATTCAAAAATGACCAAATGTATAAGCAGCTTGTATTATCTGTGCTTTTATGGATTATGCTGATAACTATTAAATGTAATTGCTTTTATTTTTGGTTATTTCCAATTTATATTAGCACTGCTAACATCCCCATATATCCCGTCTCGGTCTATCACCTCCAATATTGATAGCCATGCTGCAGCTATACCTAGGTTTTTTTTTTGGTTACACCATAATGACCCCGGCACCCCCTGCCGGCAATACGTTTTGTGGATCAGTTTTTGTATCCAGGCCTTCTGAACCCAACTCCTGCTGGGTTCAGTGCAATAAATGGGTGGCGTTTTGTTTGGCTTGAGTGTGGACAGGGATACAGGGGGGCCCCATGATCTTCTATTGCCCGGGGGCCCCATGGGTTGTCAGTCCGCCCCTGGCTTGTACATGTTCATGATACTGACATGTTGATTTTTGTTACATGACAGTAATACGCCATCTGTCCCCCTGAAGAAGCTGGATACACGGCGAAACATGTTGGGACATTCTCCTCCAGCATCAGTGCAATCTGTGTATTCAAAAATGACCAAATGTATAACCAGCTTGCATTATCTGTGCTTTTATGGATTATGCTGATTACTATTAAATGTAATTGTTTTTATTTTTGGTTTGGTTATTTCCAATTTATATTAGCACCGCTAACATTCCCATATATCCCTTCTCGGTCTATCACCTCCAATATTGATAGCCATGCTGCAGCTATCCCTAGGTTTTTTTTTTTTGGTTACACCATAATGATCCCGGCACCCCCTGCCGGCAATACGTTTTGTGGATCAGTTTTTGTATCCAGGCCTTCTGAACCCAACTCCTGCTGGGTTCAGTGCAATAAGTGGGTGGCGTTTTGTTTGGCTTGAGTGTGGACAGGGGTACAGGGGGGGCCCCCATGATCTTCTATTGCCTGGGGGCCCCATTGGTTGTCAGTCCGCCCCTGGCTTGTACATGTTCATGATACTGACATGTTGATTTTTGTTACATGACAGTAATACGCCATCTGTCCCCCTGAAGAAGCTGGATACACGGCGAAACATGTTGGGACATTCTCCTCCAGCATCAGTGCAATCTGTGTATTCAAAAATGACCAAATGTATAACCAGCTTGCATTATCTGTGCTTTTATGGATTATGCTGATTACTATTAAATGTAATTGTTTTTATTTTTGGTTTGGTTATTTCCAATTTATATAGCACCGCTAACATTCCCATACATCCCTTCTCGGTCTATCACTTCCAATATTGATAGCCATGCTGCAGCTATCCCTAGGTTTTTTTTTGGTTACACCATAATGATCCCGGCACCCCCTGCCGGCAATACGTTTTGTGGATCAGTTTTTGTATCCAGGCCTTCTGAACCCAACTTCTGCTGGGTTCAGTGCAATAAGTGGGTGGTGTTTTGTTTGGCTTGAGTGTGGACAGGGATACAGGGGGGGCCCCATGATCTTCTATTGCCCGGGGGCCCCATGGGTTGTCGGTCCGCCCCTGGCTTGTACATGTTCATGATACTGACATGTTGATTTTTGTTACATGACAGTAATACGCCATCTGTCCCCCTGAAGAAGCTGGATACACGGCGAAACATGTTGGGACATTCTCCTCCAGCATCAGTGCAATCTGTGTATTCAAAAATGACCAAATGTATAAGCAGCTTGCATTATCTATTATTTTGGTTGCACCCCCTGCCGGCAATACGTTTTGTGGATCAGTTTTTGTATCCAGGCCTTCTGAACCCAACTTCTGCTGGAGGAGGAGAATTTCCCCGGGTGAATATCACTCTGAGCGTTTGTAGTTTATCACCTATTACACCGTCTCCTGTCAGCCCCGTAACGTGAATTTCCACCCCGGGTGATTAATTGTCTCCAAGCGTTGAGCAATAGCAGAGAACAAGGCGCGCAGCCTGTCAAGGGCTGATTAAGACGTGTTGGTAAATATGATTAATAAGGCTGAACGGGCGGGGCGCGCAGTAAACAAGGAATAACCAGATGGCAAATGCTTTCCCTCCGAAGCGTGGAAAATAGAGAGAGGAAAATCATTTCCATTATAGAGAGAGAGAGAGAGAAGAGCCCGCATGAGACCCTCAGGAGGACGGGAGGCAGCTCTTCTCCGATCGCCTGGCGATGGATTGTGCCGCTCGCCCAATTCTGCGTTAATAAAGACGCCCAAGTAGGGTCCGGTTTTCGGTGCTTTGCCTCCTTTGGCTTTATTCACAGATGAGCGGTTTTCCTCAGCAGGTGGAAGAGTGTTGAAGGAACTAGAAAAAAACTGTTTATATCCGCGGTTTTTATGCCCTCTTATATGCTTTCAGTCTATCGGTTAAAGCACCCAAAAATTCAAACCTCCGCGCCCCCTTACATGCCACATTTGGCATGTCATTTTTTTTTGGGGGGGGGGGTGTACCCGGTTTTCAGAGGGACTTCCTGTCCCTCTTCCTCCTTCAGTTTCTGGGCGCCCCCTCCCTCCTGGCAATCTTGAAACCAAAACCAAGAACACGGGGACCTCAAACTAACTGGAGGGAAGTTCAAAACCAATCTTAGAAAGAATTATTTTACTGAAAGGGTGGTTGATGATTGGAATAAACTACAGAGGTAGTGAGACAGTCAACAGTAAATGGCTTCAAACATGCTTGGGATAAACATAAATCTATAGTCAGACAACGAGGTTAATGTGAAAAAAACAAATAAATAAATAAAAAGGGGAGACTAGATGGACTACTCAGTCTTTTTCTGCCGTCGCTTTTCTATTCTTCTATCTTCTGGCACACGTCACAGGTCCCAGAAGATTGCCCGGCCACTAGGAATGCGCAGCGCGACTCTCCCATGCACAGTGAGTGCCCACACTTGCAACGACGGCACCGTGGAGGGCCTTTAAGCTGGATGCAGCAACTATATTTTGTAGACCTGCTGTCTCCTATAGCAACTGAACTATCAACAGTCAATGTAGATCTGCACACGTAACTCCCAGTATCCCATTGCAGATCTTCTCTCACATCTCACAGGGTCCTACTGTAGATCTTCACACTGAGCTCCCAGTCTCTCCCTAGACTTCCAAGAAGCCTCCACTGGAACCCCTGAGCTCTTCCACAACTAATCCACTGTATTCTCCTCAAGCTTCACCCACGCTACCCGCTGGGTCCCTGACTTGACTCCGCTGAAGCTTTCCCTCTTCTTCACCATCCCCGGCTAGTGAAAAAGGCTGCCCTGGTACTTCTTCAGAGTTCCATACACTGGCCTCTGATAACAGGAGTGGTTGTCCTTTGGTTCCCCCAGCCACAGCCGTATTGCCAAGTGTTCTCCAGTTGTAATGATGATGATGAAGATGGAGGAGATGGAGATGATAATGATGATGATGAGGTCACTGATGCAACTTGGGTGGCAGATAGAGCAGAGGAGGAAACTGAAGGTGAGGCGGCACAACCACAAGGAGGCCGACATCAAGGAGTAGAGAGCAGCCACCCTATTCCATCACATTCTGCAGCTGTTCTCTCCCGGCCCACTCCCCAAAGCTCAGCTGTCTGGGCCTTTTCCAGCACATCTGCAACGGATCGCACTGATGCAATCTGTAAACTGTGTCTCAGGCACATCAAATGTGGCAAAAACACCAGCCATTTGGGTACCACATGCTTAAAAAGTCATTTAACGTGCAACCACTCAGCCCCCTGGCAAGAGCACCTAAGAGCCACACAAAAGGGGCACAAATCTGTCCCTCCTCCTCCTCCTTACCCACTGCCCCTGCTATACCGAGTTATGACCTCTCAGCAGTCTCCACTGACAAGGATGATGGTATAGCACAGGGTGTACCAGGTCCTAGCAGCACATCTGCCAGCAGCTCACCACCAGCTGTAGATTGTAGCTGGCAAATTACTCTGCCCTTCTGCTGCAGCAGAAAAAAGCTTGTCAAAGCTGTTGGCTCTCCAACTTCTGCCTTTCGGCCTGGTGGATTCTGCCCCCTTACGTGAATTCGCACAATGTGCTGTACCACAATGGCAGGTTCCCAGTCACTACTACTTTTCACGTAAGGCTGTTCCATCTCTCTACCATCACATGGAAGGGAATGTTCTGGCATCGTTGGGCAAGGCAGTCAGCCGCAAAGTCCACCTTACTGCTAACACTTGGTCCAGCAAGCATGGGCAGGGACAATATATTTTGTTCACAGCACACTGAGTAACGCTGCTTGCAATTCAGAAGGATGCAGTACAGGGCTCGGTGCTGCAGCTTGGTGTGCCCCGTCTCCATACAGCTGGTGGTGATGATGTCAAACCTGTGAGCTCTACCCCCTCCTCCTTCTCCGCCACCTCCATGCCCTCCTCTGCAGAATTGTCCTATGAACACCAGGTAACCCTAAGCATTCAAAGGGCTATTCCATGAGTCAGGCTAAAAGGTGCCATGCAGTGCTTCAGCTGGTGTGTCTAGGGGACAAGGACCACACCCGAGCAGAGATTCTTGCAGCTCTGCAGGAACAGGCCGAGAGGTGGTTCACACCACGCCAGCTGGAGCCAGGAATAGTGCTGTCCGCTAATGGCTCAAACCTCCTATCTGCCCTTAGACAGGGAAAGTTGACACATGTGCCATGCCTGGCACATGTCCTTAATTTGGTGGTGCAGCGTTTCCTAAATACGTACCCAGGGTTGGAAGATGTGCTAAAGCTGGCCAGAAGAGTCTGTAGCCATTTCAGGCAGTCATACACAGCCAGTGCTTGGTTGGCTGAAATTCAATGGGAATTCCACCTGCCTGTAAACTGTCTGAGCAGAGGGCCATCAACGAGAACATGTGTGAGTACGGCATGACGACAGGCTCAGGCCGCCTCTGCATTTTTTCCCCACGCAAAATGGCTGATCATTAATGATGCATGCACTGTACTGTCACCAATGCCAACTCTGCATGGTATTATGGACAGGGCAGTGGAGGCAGAGCAGCAGGAGGAAGAGGAGGATTTCCTTTCCTCTCAAGGTCCACCTCATTCCTATTTCTCAGAACACACAGGAGGAGCGAGTGGAGGAGGATGAGGAGGAGGATTCTGGCAGTTTCGTAGGCTTCGAAGAAGAGGAAGACGTGTCAATCTGTAAGCGATGGCTTTCAAACCCCAGGACCCTTGGGAGGAGTACGTGGCTGGGAGGAGGAAGTTCCAGATGCTGTCATCCTGAGTGACCCCAAGGAGTCTGCTTCTCAAGCCTCTGCAAATTTGAGGCGCCGGGGCAACCTCATGATTCAAAGCCTGCGAAAGGACCCAAGAATACATGGCATAAAGAAGAAGAATCATTACTGGTTGGCAACCCTCCTTGACCACTACTATAAGGGGAAGGTCTCAGAACTCATCCCGTCCCCACAGAGAGTACAGAAGATTAAATCTCTTGAGGACACGTTAAAGAGGATTTTATTGAATGTTCTTCCCGACTCCAGTAGGTTACAGTGTAGTGGAAAACATAGTTTTGAGGCTTCTGTTGGTCAAGAGAGGAGCGTTGGAGAAGGCGTCCACCTTAGTGATGCATTTCAAATTTTATTTAGTCCTTGCTGCCCAGGGCTGTCAGCTTCCACATCCCATTGGCAGCGTCTGCATCACATGGTGGACGATTACCTCTGTGCCAAAACAGAGATGGAGAGCTTTCCAGTTGACGGTCCACTGGCTTACTGGGTCATGAGAATAGACCACTGGCCAGAACTTGCCCAGTATGCTATTGAGTTGTTGGGCTGCCCTGCATCCAGCGTGCTTTCAGAATGGGCATTCAGTGCTGCAGGAGGTTTCGTTACTGATAATAGAACGCGTCTGGCCACAGACTCCGTGGACCGTTTGACTTTTATAAAAATTAATCAGTCCTGGATTACCAGCTATGAAGCCCCTGATGCCGGTGGCACTGATTATTTTTTTTTTGGGATGTGGAATCTCTGCAGGACTTCGAGGCTGCCTAGCTTTGGGGTGTTCAATCATTTAATCTGGAAGAATGTTTTTGGTATAGGTTTAATGGGCACAATCAACACCCAAAGACCAATTTTTCAGCACCTGTTTGACAGCTGCATATCATTACAATTTTTTTTGCCTTCATCAAGAAGACCTCTATAGGATTACGGTGGGAAGGCGCCACCGACGGCCAAAGACCACTTCTGCACCTGTTTGACAGCTGCATATCATTGCAATTTTTTTTACAGAAAAAACAATTCTTGCCTTCATGAAAAGCACCTCTATAGGGTTATGGTGTGAAGGCACCACGACACCCAAAGCCCAATTTTTCCGCACCCGTTACTTCTATCCCAAGTCAAAGTGACACCAGAATTTATTCAAAAAAATCTCTAATCTTGTTCCCAGTGCACTACATTGTGGCCTCATCATACACACTGGCTTCCCAGCTGTTGCTGAGCAAAATAAAGGCAACTTGCAGGGAAAATGTCATTTTTTTGGGCTTTATAAATGCAATTATTGCTGCAGCAGATTCTAGACATGGTACAGATCTGCCACTTAACAGGTAAACTAAGGGGACCCCCCAGGCAATATATTGGAAGGAATTTTAAATTTTTATGCTTTCACTTTAAAATTGATACATGTCCCCCATGACAGGACCCAGACCCCTATAACCATTGTATGCCCAATTACTTGCATATAAGCCTTCAAAATGGGCACTTTTGATTTTTGACGTTCGGGACCCATTGACTTTAACCCCTTACCCCCTGGAAGGATTTCCCCCTTTAGGACAACGGCACTTTTTGCGTTTCGCACTGCGTCGTTTAAACTGAGTTTAAGTTACCGCGTTTACGGATGATAAGAATTCATTTCTGGGGTTTTCATTTTTTTTTTTTACTAGTAATGGCGGCGATCTTGCGATTTTTATCGGGGCTGCGATATTGCGGCGGACATGTCGGACATTTTTGACACTTTTTTGGGACCAATGACATTTATACAGCGATCAGAAATTTAAATATCCACTGATTACTGTATAAATGTCGTTGGCAGTGAAGGGGTTAACCTGCATGGGGAGAGCTAGGGAGTAACTGTGTTCCCTAGGCGTGTTCTAACTGTGAGGGGGCTGGGCTGTTATGGGCACCAGAGATCTAAGGGATCCCAGTGACAGGAATCAGTAGATCTCTTACATGCCGCCTGACAGAGCGGGAAACCGCCGTGTTTACATCGGTGGTTTCCCGTTCTTTTGCTGTGGCAGCTCATCGCGGCTTGCCGGCGAACATCGGGTCCGCCCGAGCCGCGGGCACACTCCTGGAGTACGGTGGGATCGCGCACCCTCCTAGCTGCCACTCCACAAATCGCCGTCTATTTATGGCAATTTGCGGTACCCGTCCACACTACCGCAGTAAATATACTGTGCGCAGTGTAGAAGTGGTTAATGGGGTTCGTTATTCGGGTCCGAACTTTCGCGATGTTCGAAAGTTCTGGTGCAAACCGAACAGGGGTCCATTCGGCCCATCACTAGCTACACACGCAAAAATTCAGCGCCAAGGCCCATCTGTCGAAAGGCTGCATATTTGCATGCGGGCGGCACCAATGGGTTAACAGCCATGACTCGTCTGCTGTCAGCGGGGTTCCCTGTTGTCAGCAGCATGTAAACAAAACAAATGCTGGTTTAAAAAAGAAAAACCCATGGGGTCCCCCCCACCAATCTTGGCGTTGATTTTTTGCGTGTACAGCACCCTGGTCCTAACAGGGCTGCTCACAAATTTAGCTAGGTGGTAACTAGCCTGGCTAATTGTTAGGGTGATCCACTGACTTTTGCCTTAAAAGGCCTTTTGGGTCTGATATGGATTTGAAGAAGGACCACATGTCAAATTAAAAAAATAAATAAAAGGGGTCCCCCCTAAAATTCATACCAAACCCTTATCTGAGCCTGCAGGCCAGGAAAGGGGGTTGGGGCCCTTGGCCAGCATGACGGTTACAGGGCCCTGCTTAAAAGTGGACAGGACTGCTTTATTAGGGGACTCCACCACTGCTGGAGAGTTGAGCTGAGATAAGGTACTGCACAGGCAATGTACGTTCTATTATTTCACTGATTTTTTTTTTCCATCATTGAACTTTCACCCGTGAACAAAAGAAAAGTTTTGCGCAGAGGAACGTTTAGCGAGGCCGCACACGTACCGAATGTTAATTCTTTGAGAAATGTACTCTCTCATGGCGAAAAAGCAATTTAGTACTCAGTACAACACTTATAAAAGGCCTGTCATCAAAATCAGGGCCAGGTTTCAATTATGACTCCCCCCTTCAAGGCCACTTCACAATGCCATTCCTCTGACCACATATTTCTGCGGCGGAATAGTTTGCAGCGATTTGTATAAAATGAGTGCCTAGAACTCAGAGGGGATGGTATTTGGTGAATGCTCGCGTGCCTGCACAGAAATGAAATGTGTTAGTAAAATGAAGCATGGGGCATAGCCTGCTACCTAAATGAAGCTTTGCCTTCCTATGCCATGACCATAGGTGGCCAACTAGACATGCCATTCAAGGGGCTACCAGAGCTGAAAAACAAACAGTCATTGTTCCAAAAAAATATATCTACAAAAGTCTCAGTTGACTCACTTGGCTGTAATACGTATGTACTGGCAATACCTATGTACTGGCAATACCTGTGTACTAGATAACTGCAATACCTGTCTACTGGCAATATGTGTGCACTGGATGGCTGCAATACCTGTGTACTGGCAATACCTGTATACTGGCTGACTGCAATACCTGTATACTGGCTGACTGCAATACCTGTGTACTGGCTGGCTGCAATACCTGTGTACTGGCTGCATACTGTGTTACTGGCTGCAATATACCCCACCTGATGCTGAGCTGTATACTGTGCCCTGTGATGCTGAGCTGTATACTGTGTCCTGTGATGCTGAGCTGTATACTGTGTCCTGTGATGCTGAGCTGTATACTGTGTCCTGTGATGCTGAGCTGTATACTGTGCCCTGTGATGCTGAGCTGTATACTGTGTCCTGTGATGCTGGGGCTATATACTGTGTCCTGTGATGCTGAGCTTTATACTGTGTCCTGTGATGCTGAGCTGTATACTGTGTCCTGTGATGCTGAGCTGTATACTGTATCCTGTGATGCTGAGCTGTATACTGTATCCTGTGATGCTGAGCTGTATACTGCGTCCTGTGATGCTGAGCTGTATACTGTGTCCTGTGATGCTGAGCTGTATACTGTGTCCTGTGATGCTGAGCTGTATACTGTGACCTGTGATGCTGAGCTGTGTACTCCTGACACAATATGTGGAATACAGGGGAGGGAGTGGGTGGATTCGATAAGGGGTGGGGCTTATTAGAAGTAGGAGGGGCCAAAAGGAAGGACGGGGCCTGGCGCCCCCCATCCTAAAACTTCACCAGCTGCCACTGGTGCAGATACCTGTATTTGGAAGCCATTCGGCCATCTGATGATGTTTTGCAATAAAGGATTGTCCACACCCCTTGCTCTTCTGATGCTTTACTTAAACCACAAACATTGCTCCACAACACAACACATTGCCAGGCTGCTTTCCCTCTTCTCCATCACGTTACTCAACTTACATGAACCAGGGGTTTCGCACAGTTTTCTCATAATATTGATTTTCTCTAACAATAGCCCTTGATTTCAGCTCCTTCAAATAGGAGCTTCCCAAGGCCTCCCCCACAGAGCTTCTTCTCAGTTCTCCTTCAGGCCACATGTTGACCACTTGAGACCAAATCTTTCCACGTGCCCCTCAGACTCCACCCCAAGCAGACATTATATTTTTAAGAAGGTGACCAACTCCCATGACAAACCCTAGGTGGGACCCTAGCATCACAGGACACAGTATACAGCTCAGCATCACAGGACACAGTATACAGCTCAGCATCACAGGACACAGTATACAGCTCAGCATCACAGGACACAGTACACAGCTCAGCATGACAGGACACAGTATAAAGCTCAGCATTACAGGACACCGTATACAGCTCAGCATCACAGGGCACAGTATACAGCTCAGCATCACAGGACACAGTATACAGTTCAGCATCACAGGACACAGTATACAGCTCAGAATCACAGGACACAGTATACAGCTCAGCATCACAGGACACAGTATACAGCTCAGTATCACAGGACACAGTATACAGCTCAGTATCACAGGACACAGTATACAGCTCAGCGTCACAGGACACAGTATACAGCTCAGCGTCACAGGTGGGATATATAGCAGCCAGTATCACAGGCCACAATATAGAGCCCCAGCATCATAGGTGGGGTACTTTTCAGCCAGTATCACAGGTGGGGTAAATTGCAGCCAATATCACAGGTGGGGTACTTTGCAGCCAATATCACAGGTGGGGTACATTTCAGCCAAATTCTGCACACCCTACTCAAGTCCTGTGGTGAGGAGAACAGGGAAGGTACACTTAGGTAGCTTGGCAGCAGACGGCGATGAATCCAGTGCGCTAACAGATGGCTAATGAGCTGTGTGCAGAGCCCAGAGTGACACAGAGGCTACAGGGAGAGACACTGGCTGCAGGAAACAGGACCACTGATTGCAGCAGAGAGAGGACTAAGCTGCTGTATTGTGCCATGCTGCTGTGGGACAAACACCAGACCAAGAGAACCTCAATTTGCTGTGCTGAGGATAGGATAGGACAGAACCCCAACAGGCCCACCCAAGCTGAGGACAGAGAGCTCCCAAGAGGGAGAAGCCTGTGAATCCAGTCGGCACTGGTTTGAGAGGGCAGCCCCATGTGTGGTTTGACCTCTCACCTGGCCTTCAGGGATAGAGCATGACTTACATTTCATCGGGGGCCATTGGGAAAAGGGTCTCTAACATTGGTGGTAAGTAGCAAGAATGCAACCCTTACAGTGGTACTCAGAATCCCACCCTTACAGATGGCCAAAGAATCATTGGGGTGATACTGCTTGCTTTGCTAAGGGGCACTGGATCTGGAAATATGCAGGCACCATCAGATAGAAGGTCAAAAAGCTACAGCTCAAGTAACGCCTAGCTACCTGTAGGTGGGGGGGACAAACAGCACAGCAACAGTTCACAAAAACCTGGTGGGAAGACTGCCCAACCAGGTGCACTCACGGTTCAGGCAGAGTGAAGAAAGCGGGCTGACAACATCTGTGGAGAGAGGCAGAAAGGGGCTTTGCAGTTTCATGCCCAATCAGGAAGATGTTCAGGAAAGATGGGACCCTACACTTTCCAGGAATTTTTCCCTACCGCTAGTACTGTCCATATCAGACGGGGTTACTTCTTTCCTCTACGCTACCACTCCCATAAAACGAGCCCAAACTGGGGAGGCAGGCTCTCAAATGGGTTCTGCCTGACCAAAGATGGCTGCCAGAGTCACATGAGGCAACAGCATCCAAAAGTATAGTTTCCCCAGTGACCTAGGCGACCATAGAGGAACTGGGTTCCTCCTGACTGCCTCTCCAGCTGCAGAGCCGTTGCAGTTGAGCACCACCTGCAGTGGCAAAAATGTATTTTTTAGCATTCAATCTTCTTTCTTTTTCACCCTTTTGTCATTCCTCTTTCACTCCCCTTCACCTGTCAGGGATACTCTCAGATCTCCATGGCTAATTAACCAACTAATTTGCCTAATTAATTTCATGAGCCATTGACAGGAGAGAGAGAGAAGGGAGAGAGGTTTTCTTCCTTTTCCTTCGTTGTACATAAATGCTATGTCCTGAGATGTTTTTTATGGCTATGATTAAGGCTTATTGCCGAAACACGTAAGCCACTGTACTTTGTACACTCCACTCGATGTAATAAAATGACATTTTCTAAAGGACGAGTGTTTCCGGCTCTTCACCTTGTACCTTCCATGTTCCATTAGTGTTGGGAAGAAACTCTGAGCAGGAGCGCCATCAAGCCACCTTTGTGGGGAATCTGTCTGGACGTTGAAGTTTTCTTCTAGTGGCCAAAAAAATAAAATTCACCTGCTTGCATTACTCTGAAGGAACACCAGGGTCCCGTGGAACGCTGGTTGAGAATGGCTGACCTATAGGATTTATGGACTGTTTGGTGCAAGGGGGCTGGGGTTGGGGGCTTTGGGAAGATTCTTTGGTTTTCTTAACATCGAGAGCATTTTGACCAGATAGATGGAAGAGGTACTAAATGTGGGGGGGTTTGGTTGTTGAATGGTGGTTGCTTGGGATTTTTCTACACATGGACATGTATTCAAAGAGTTAAGGAGTTGTTTCCTTTATTGTTATAGAGATCAAGACATTCACACTCGAGATATTGTTATTTCCTTTGTTGAGGAATTGAGAAACTTATGTACAGGTACACATCTTTTTAGGGTTCGTTGGTGGTAAGTTGTTGGTTTGGGGGGGTGTAAATCATGGAGAAGGTAGATAGACCAGTTTTACGAGAGCTACAATTCTTTTGGTTTCTTAGAAGGGTTTCGGGGGTTGGGGTCGGGGGAACGTGGTTTGTCAGGTATTTAGGATATCCAGTCGGTAAGAGTTGGTCGCAAGGTGCCCTGGGACCACAAGGAAGTCTCATTACGTTCGTCCACTTAAAATAAAAAAACCGGTGATCTTCTTTTGAAGTTGCAGGTCTGTC
>BLSH010421750.1:10710-34543 GCA_018402905.1 Glandirana rugosa
AGGTGTCCGTGTGTGGGAGTGAACCTGTCCATTAGAGACTAGAAGTGATGAGGTCACCAGAATGACAGTCTACCCACCAGGTAGTAAGTATATGTGCCTAAAGGAATGAAGTCCAGGGACAAATTCCTTAGTTCCCAGACAGAGTGAGAGAGGAGGGAGGACGAAGGACGTTCAAACAAAGGTTCTCCTATTCACAATATAGTCGTTAAAGATCCATTAAGTGTGACGGGGGAACACCCGATTAGATAATAGTGGAGCTTTAATGAGGGTTTATCTCAACTCGCTTGAAGATCTTCAGGCCCAAGACGACCAAGCCGGCTTGAAGCCCTCCGGGACAAAGTTCGGGTTCTGTCCGGACCCGAACCCGGACTTTGTCCCGAAGTTCGGCCGAACCAGCAGAACCCGGACTTCTAGAAGTTCGCTCAACTCTATTTGGGAGTAATTTCGAGGTGATAATAGATTAGCCCACAAGGGGGCAGTGTGAATTACCTAGAAATTGCTGATATAACACTTATCCTCTTGGAAACAAACTTGCAGGAAGCAGGAGGGAGGAGAGAGTGAGACAGACCCTTGATTCCTTAAACAGGGACCTGAAGTAAGGAAATCCGTGTATATGAATGATGGACCACCCATCTGACAGTAAGACCACTGGAGTAGTGAAGATCAGAGATTACCTGTCCAAGTGAGGGTGTGTGCCTGTGGATAGTCCGCCGCTCAGCGAGGAGGGGGAAGACGCCGCTTCCCAGGCAGCCTGCGCTGCTTGCGTCTAGCCTCCTCTATTTGTGTGTCCTGACTGGAATCACTACAAATGCCAAATGGACCCTCTGCACACTGCTACACCCTTCACAGCAAACTATGCAATGTAAAACAGGGATATTTAGTTCACATATATTGCAATACATGTTTAAGCTGACCAACTCCGTCAAAGTAGTTTGTAGTGTTAACATGTGGTCACACCCCTTTAGCACCTGGTAGGTTCATTACATGTACAAGCTATTGGGATCTGAGCACAGGTATATCTCTTTTTTTTTTAATATCTCCTTTTCTGACTGGAATCATGCATCAGCCATGGCTGACATCACCCAATCCAGCCGTCCACTCTGCGCATGCACGCCCTGAGTCGGGAGCCAGAGACCCAGACCCCGCTGGGTCCTAGTGCCCCAAGACCGGGCCATGCAGGCAGCAGAGCCATTGGCACTGACGTGCCAACACTGCCATGGGGGAACTTGGATGGGATCCGCTCCATCACCCGAGGGTCTGGAGTGGGAACCCGGCCCCCCCATGGCTCGGGCGGCCACACAATCTGACTATACCCAGCACTGTCACTAGCAGGGCCCCCCCGGTGGTCATCCAGAGAAGTACAGGCATCCCAATCAGCAGAACCGAATGACGGCGACAAAAACATTGACTTAAACAGGAGCCCTGACCAAGAGCTCACTTGTGGGGTGTGAGCCCCCGAGAGATCCCGAGCAAAGTTGAAAATACAAAGGCATTACAGTATCTGTTGGGGGTACTGTAAAGATACAAAAATAATAAACAGTAACAATAACAAAAAAACACAAAATCATCACTGGCCTTTTGAAAGTGACAAGCTCATTTTGGGAGGGAGAGGGAAGGAGGAAAGGGGGGGGGGTTCTGTAACTAAATTCAGTATAGCCCATTTAAGGATTTTCAATATATATTGTATGCTTACATTTATCCCTGCATTTAAAGTGGAGCGCCTTTTAATTATGATAGAGATCTTGCTTGTTTCATCTTATTAAACTAATAGGTCTGTATTGTTTAGTTCCATTCTGTTAAAGGAATGGTTTGTAAGATACCACTTCATTGATACCTGGTGGTTTGGTCGCCTCCAGTTTTTCAGTTCAGTAGGTTTCTCTCTGTTGACGTGCCGTGGTTTGATGGCACGTCAACATCCATATACAGGAACATGTAAGCGGGGGCATTATGGTGGTGGGAACTCACAAATGCCAAAAAAGAAACTAAAAAATTTACCGAACAGTTTAGTCACCAATACACAACCATGAGGTGTACATACTCAAGGTGATCCTAGACAACACAACCCTACTTTAACACAACAAACTTACATGGGCCCAATTGCAACACAAGCTCTACAAATCATGCACGCTAATTCCCTAGCACAGGCACCAAATTGATACGGCCCCTTACCAGGTGGAGCAGTAGGACAGGGCCCTCGAGGCCCAAATCCCCCTGCCACCCCCGGATCGCAATATTGACCACAAATGACACTTCCCTTGGGAACCCCAAGACAAGGTACACTTGATACAAATGTAACTCGCCCAACACTCCCTTTAGGGATCCCCAGCCCAGCACACAGACAATGATGAACTGAGTGTAATAAACCTTACACCCTACCCATTGTCCCAGGAAGAACTTATGGTACTTAAATTGGGCCTTACGTTTTGCCCAACCAATAAAATGGACAGGTATGAGGTTATCAAAGATCTCTACATGTTCGTCAGAAAATGAACATATAGATATACCTTTGATGCAGACCGCAAACGATTGAGGGAAGAAAGGGAACTTTCAGAACAACTCAAAAACTTTACCACACAGGACTTCAGAGCCCTTCGGGACCTGATGCTCCTGCTGGATAAAAACAGTGAATTTGATAGTACGCAGGTCAATTCTAGTCAACACACTGAAACGAATCCGCCCTTACAACCACACTTTAAACTCAAATCTAGCCAATTCCCAGACCTGACAACTAACCCACAAATTTCAGCATTTTTACTAGCCATGATCAGTGAGGTAAAACGTATGCCCATATCGGACAAATCTTCTAATCTTACTCCCCAACAAAAACGAGCTATTACACAATTACAGCTGAGAGGTGACACAGTCATCAAACCCTCTGATAAAGGGGGCAACATTGCTCTCATGACATGCCAACAATATGAGACAATGTGCCTTAACATACTCAACAACAGGGAGTGGTATAAACCAATTATGGCTGAAACCACCAAACTTTTTAAGCAAAAGTTTAGACAATTAATCTAATCTGCCTACTCCATTGCCCTGATAGACAAAGACACATTTGAGTTTTTAAATGTTAGACATCCAAGAGATGCTACATTTTATGCAATCCCTAAAACATACAAAAATGTACAGCTCCCTCCAGGGAGACCCATTGTGACAGGGATTGGGGCTCTCACTGAGAATGCTAGCAAATTTATAGATTTTTTCTAATGTCCCACATCTCAAGGTTACCCTATTATGTGAGGGACAGTTTGGACCTGTTAACACGGTTGGATGGTCTGAATGTTCCCTCTGGAGCATGGAGAGACTTTATTCTAGTATTCCTCACAATTTAGGCCTCCAAGTTGTCCGTACCTTTCTTATGGAACAAGATCACAGGGAAATGGGATTTGTACACCTTCATTTTGCAGTTGTTGGCATACATTTTAGAACACAACTGGTTTATGTTCTCTGGTTCCCACTACCTCCAGGTGCAGGGTGTCGCCATGGGCATCTGCTGTGCCCAGCATATGCCAATCTGTACCTGGGGGGTGAAACGATACATTTTCTCAAGTGAGGAAATATGTCAGTACCTGGACCAGGCGTTGTGCTGGTTCAGGTACATTGATGACATTTTGATGGTACATTGATGGTACATTGATGACAGCCTTCATGACTCCAACAGTTACAACTTAAAGTTAAAGTTCACGGTCAATTGGAACCATGAGAGTTTGTCCTTTTTATACCTGAAGATTTTCAAGGACATACACAATAACCTGGCAACTAAACTGTATCATAAGGATACAGCAGGAAACCCAATCCTACACGCCCACAGTGGGCACCCCGCACCACTCATGCGTAGCATACCTTACGCTCAATATATGCGATTATGGCGGAATTGTACGCATGATGCAGACTGCATTGCCCAGGCAGCACAATTACGTACACGCCTCTTGCAAAGAGGCTATAGTGTAACCCTAAGGAAAGGGTTTAATAAGGCATTTAAACAAGAGAGAAATTCGCTGTTATATCCTAAAAAGAAACCTACTCAACAAACTCAAATTACAAGATTCATTACCAAGTACTCTGCTGAGCATCAAGAACTTAGAATGTGTATGCAACGTCATTGGCATTTTCTCAGCGAGGACCCCATCCTTAGGAAATATATACGTGATACACCTGACATTACCTTACCGCAAAGCAACATCAATTGGCAATAGACTTGTTACTAGCCAATATAATCCTTTTACGGACACTAATGCTACATCTAAAGGGTTATATACCCTGTGGACAGTGCACATACTGCCCATGGGTATAAACTGGTACTCATCTTCTACTTTTTAATGGCGAGAGGTTTTGTCCATGGTTCCATGTTACATGTGACACACGTGGGGTCATAAACCTCATGACATGTAAGTGTGGAGCCTATTACATGGGCAAAACCATTCACAAACTCAAAAAAAGATTATATGATCACATTTATTTTTCTCAATTTGACAAAATGGTTACTCCAGTGAGCCACCACTTGGGCCTCTACCATAAATGTGACACGACTTTCGTGCGATTTATGGTACTCAAGGTCATTCCTGAGGACCCACGATATATATTGAAAATCCTTAAATGGGCTATACTGAATTTAGTTACAGAACCCCCCCCCATTTCCTCCTTCCCTCTCCTCCCCCCCAAAATGAGCTTGTCACTTTCAAAAGGCCAGTGATGATTTTGTGTTTTTTTGTTATTGTTACTGTTTATTATTTTTGTATCTTTACAGTACCCCCAACGGATACTGTAATGCCTTTGTATTTTCAACTTCGCTTGGGATCTCTCGGGGGCTCACTCCCCACAAGTGAGCTCTTGGTCAGGGCTCCTGTTTAAGTCAATGTTTTTGTCGCCGTCATTTGGTTGTGCTGATTGGGATGCCTGTACTTCTCTGGATGACCACCGGGGGGGGGGGCCCTGCTAGTGACAGTGCTGGGTATAGTCAGATTGTGTGGCTGCCCGAGCTGGGGGGGGCTGGGTTCCCACTCCGGACCCTCGGGTGATGGAGCGGGTCCCATCCGAGTTCCCCCCATGGCAGGGCCGGATTAACATAGGGGTGGATGGAGCTGCAGCTCCAGGCCCTTCCCTCAAAATAGGCCCACCCAGCCAGCAGTATAAGCCCGAGTCTTCTCCTGTCCATAAATGTCTGGGACAGGAGAAGCTGTGTGTAAATGTTGGGGTGTGTGGCTGCACCTGTGTTGGTAATTACAGTGTCACAGTACACTGCCCCCCCCCCCCCGCACAAATGGTCTGCTCTGCCTTCCCCCGCCCCTCTCCCTCCCTGTTCCTACACACTCTGAAGTCTGTGTGCAGTGAGGGAGCCGTGTGGGCGGGAAATTATAAACAGAGCAGGGAGGTGACAGATACAAGGTAAATGCATATCTCTGATAAAAGTGTGACTGGGACTCTTATCTCCCTTCTCTCTTCCTCTCTCTTCCTCTTTGTTAACTCTTTCCTCTAAGCAGTAGCTCTGCTATAACTGCAGCCAAATAGTTTAGAATTGTGTCCCCAGCGTATGGTAGTCCTTGGTGCTTATAAGGAGGTTCACACTGGTTTGCTGTGTTCTGATCGTATTGCTGGTGTATCTGCAGTTTTCCTGCATTTTACCTGCAGTCCTATTGATTTCTATTTTGTTGCATGTTTTTCTGCAGTTTCTGAAAGTGCACCAAAATTTCCGCATGCTTCATCTTTGGCGCACTGTCAGAAAACGCAACAAAATTCACAAACCAATAGAAATCAATGGGACTACAGCTAAAAGTGCAGCTGAAGGGCTGAGTGTACCAAGAGCCCCAGGGCCACAGGCAGGGCTAAGCTGTGTATGTGATGCCTAAATATCACTGGAGCCTGGGAGCCTGTGTACAGTGCTTGGGATGACATCACTACTGTGTACAGTGCTGGGGGTGACATCACTACTGTGTACAGTGCTTGGGGTGACATCACTACTGTGTACAGTGCTTGGGGTGACATCACTACTGTGTACAGTGCTGGGGGTGACATCACTACTGTGTACAGTGCTTGGGGTGACATCACCACTGTGTACAGTGCTCAGGTGACATCACTACAGTGTACAGTGCTTGGGGTGACATCACTACAGTGCTCGGGGTGACATCACTACTGTGTACAGTGCTTGGGGTGACATCACTGCTGTGTACAGTGCTTGGGGTGACATCACTACTTTGTACAGTGCTCGGGGTGACATCACTACTGTGTACAGTGCTTGGGGTGACATCACTGCTGTGTACAGTGCTGGGGGTGACATCACTACTGTGTACAGTGCTCAGGGTGACATCACTACTGTGTACAGTGCTTGGGGTGACATCACTGCTGTGTACAGTGCTTGGGGTGACATCACTACTTTGTACAGTGCTCAGGGTGACATCACTACTGTGTACAGTGCTTGGGGTGACATCACTACTGTGCTGCAGTGAACTGTGAGGCAGGAGTCTGTGTGCAAGGAGCTCAGAGACTGCAAGAAGTCCACAGAGAGGACTGGGGTCTCCAATGCTGCCTGGAAACACTGAGCTGTCACTGCAACAAGTAGATAGTGTGCACAAGATACCGCCTGCTGTTTTTGAGAGCCCAGGTGGCAGCTGTCGCTGGTGAGAGTCCGCGTGGCAGCTGTCACTGGTGAGAGATTGTGTGGCAGCTGTCGCTGGTAAGAGATCGCTTGGCTGTTGTTACTGGTGTTGCTGCAAGGTGACCACGTGTTCCAGATTGCCTGGTACAGTCCCACATTTTACAGGTCTGTCCTGAGTCCTGGGCAATACCATGTCCTGGAATGAAACTGACAGAGCCAGCAAACTTAGCAGTGGCGCTGGCTCTACCTCCACCCCAGGGATCGGCAAGGTGTCCGCTCCCAGACACCAGTGTCCGACAGGACTGCCTCTAGTGTCCGCCACCGCCTCAGACTTTTTTTTTTACACGTCACTTTTTTTTTCTATCTGTCCATCTTTCGCCCCCCCCCCCCCCGACTCCTCCGAGGCTGTAGTAAGACAGCCAGGGAGCATGGCACCGCCTACTTCTCCTCCTGGTCTCCTCAGCAGTGTGCACTGCGTGACAGGCAGCGTCATGCGAAGTGATATAGGAGGGAGGGGCTGGTCAGCTGGCGCGCGCTTTGGATTAGGAGAGGAGAGAGAGACCTGTCTGTGTGTGGGCAGCGCGGTCGCTCGAGTGAAGAAGTCATACTCAGTCACTGCAGCCAGAGGCCAGACAGAGGAGCGGAGCCAGAAGACGAGGTGCTGCTGAGCCTGTCTGACTCGAGGAGACTGCTGAAGTGAGCAGCAGTGCCAGGCCAGCAGACTGCAGAGTAAGTTTTTTTTACATTGACTACCAGTGCCAGCCAGATGGACTAGTAGCACGGATAGTGACTAGCCCCTTGCTGACACGATCCTGAGGCCTTTAAATTTCACAGGGAGCCTGGGAGGGACAGGGACTGCACTGGGTGTGTTGGTCTAGCCTGCCTGGGAGGACTGAGTCTGGCTGGGCCCTATATGGCCCGCAAGTTAACAATCATGATTCTGGCACTTCCCCACTGACACCAATGATGTGGCACTATTCCTCCCACTGACACCAATAATGGGACACTATTCCTCCCACTGACACCAATGATGGGACACTATTCCTGCCACTGACACCAATGATGGGGCACTATTCCTCCCACTGACACCAATGATGGGACACTATTCCTCCCACTGACACCAATGATGGGACACTATTCTTCCCACTGACACCAATGATGGGACAGTATTCCTCCCACTGATACCAATGATGCTGCTGCTGCGTCTCAATACAACTGAAAAATATAAAATGTAAGATTTTAGAAAATCTTTTACATTTTATAACCGTATACCACAAGAAGCAGTTTTTATATAAATGTTATTTTAAATGTTTTTTTGTACTTGTAGAACTAGGCCAGAGAGTAGACAGTGTTTTTTCGAAGGTTTTAATTTGAAATGTACTTTGGTGTCCTTCACTAAGGTTATTTCTTTGGAAAATGTCCGCCACAGCCTTGGCCCATGCCTATCCCTGCTCCACCCCCACCTGAGACTCCTAGCTACTGGTTGCTAGAGCCGCCTGGCATTTAGCAACCAGTAACATCACTCACCAGGGACGAAACTGTCCGGCGCCAAATTGAGAGGGGTGCCACCGGCCCCATGTGTCAAATTCATTAGAGTGCTGCTTTTACCACCGATGTTTGCAGTGCTGACACTAGCTGGGATTTCACAGGGAGCAGTGTTCACACACACGACTTTACGGTGAGCCCGCTTGTTCTGTCTGACTGCAGGGGAGCCGCTGAGTCTCACACACTCTGGCTGTTCAGTGAGCCCATTCATAATACCGCTGATCGCTGGGGAGTCACAGGGATTTAGGACCTCAGCCTGAGGCATTCAGCCTTGAAAATATCTGGCTGGGACCCGGAAGAGTCAGCCTTGAAGGGATCCATTGCCCAGGGGGAGTTAACCTTGAAGGGATCTGGACTGGACCCCAAGAGATCCACTACCCAGGGAGATCAACTCTTCGGGAATCCAGTATCTGAAGGCAGGCTGCTGGTGGCAAATGGCACACTGTATCTGCTGGCAGGCTGCGGGTGGAAAGTGGCACATTTTATCTGGTGGCAGGCTGTGGGTGGATTTGGCAGCAGGCTATGGGTGGCAAGTGACACACTGCATCTGGCTGCAGGCTATGGGTGGCAAGTGACATGCTGCATCTGGAGGTAGGCAACGGTGGCAAGTGACACACTGCATCTGGCAGCAGGCGACTGTACAAAATGGCACGCTGCATCTGGCAGCAGACGACTGCAAAGTGACATGCTGCATCTGTTGGTAGGCAATGGTGGCAAGTGACACACTGCATCTGGCGGCAGGCGACTGTACAAAGGGATATGCTGCATCTGGTGGCAGGCTATGGGTGGCAAGTGACACACTGCATCTGGTGGCAGGCTATGGGTGGCAAGTGACACACTGCATCAGGTAGAATTTGATCATCCTGACACCAGATAAAGCATGGTGTCGGGATGATTTAAGTGCTAACACCAGCCATTTGCCTGACAAATCACCCCCGCCGCTGAATTCCCCGCCAACCCCCGAGACCACATTCCTCCCCCATCTTTTTTTGGGAGGGGGGTTGTCCCTGAATGGCAGTTTGGAAATGCGGTCACCCTATGTTACTGCTGGTGAGAGACTGCATAGCAGGTGGTATTGGAGGTGTTGCTGCTGCTGAGAGGCTGCACGATATTCGTGGTGAGAGTATATTTGTTTTGTTTTAGCAAAAAATTGTTTGCATTTTTATTTTATTTATTTCCATAAAAAGGCCCACCAAAATCCTCAGAACCAGGGGTCGTGGTCTGAGGCTGCATGGTGTAGGGCGCTAGTGTTGAGAGCTCCGCAGCACATCTATCCTTCTTGCCAAAATCCTCGGGCTATATCCTCTCATTTTTACACCAACCTAGCAACTACGAGTCCCTGCATCCTCCGGTCCACGATGTCGCCACCTAAGAGAGCCTCCGAGGCGGTTAGCAAGCTTGACAGATTCCGCCATGAGGAGCGGGAGAGCGGCAAGGAAAATGGCGCCGCGGCCTCTGCAGACACGGAACGATCCCCTGGTGACACGGACAGAATATTGGAAGCCATTACCCACTGCCAAACAGCCCTCACTTCCCAAATTGACGGGGTCAAAGTGGACATCTCTCTACTGCGGCAAGACCTCCAGAAGGTACGTGAAAGAGTGACTGAGACCGAGCGGCGCATAGGCCGCATGGAGGACGACATTCCGCCATTGCAAACTGCGACAGAGAATCTACAACATCAACTCCATGCGGTCCTAGCAAAACAGGATGACATGGAGAACCGCCTGAGGCGGTGTAATCTCCGCTTTGTGGACCTGCCGGAGGGGACGGAGGGCAGCGACCCGCAATCTTTCCTGGAAACGCTGCTTATCAACACCTTTTTACGGGAGTCCTATTCGGCCTCAGTCGTGGTCGAGAGGGCCCATCACCTGGCTGCTAAGCCACCGCCAGCAGGAGCACCACCCCGTACCTTCATTGCCAAACTCCTGAATTTTAGAGATCGTGACGCGGTCCTCCGCCTGACCCGGGAAAAGGGAAACATACCGTGCGGTAATGCGCACGTAGCAGTGTACCCGGATTTCTCCGCGGATCTGCAATGCCGTTGCGCCCAATTCACCGAAGCCAAGCGGCAACTACGAATCAAACATCTCAAATACACTATGTTATATCCTGCCAAATTGCGGGTGGTGGGTGAGGACAGAGTACATTTCTTTGAGGACCCTGAAGCGGTACTGGCTTGGTTGGAGATGCAAGGAACGGCCTCATAAAAGCCCGGGCATGTTTGCTCATACATGGAACTCTCCCCACTACCACACCGAACGGACCCATCCGACCGCGTCACCAGCCATCATGGCTGCGACCCATCGTAAGTCTGCTCTCCCCCCTATGACTTTACATTAATCCTTGAATTGCTCGCACAACTCAACTTGCACCAACCCCCTTTCTCTGTCCTTCAACAAGGCCGTTGACACGTCACTGCCGCCTCATAAGGCCTCGGATTTGCACTATGCCCACACATACTGTTGCCGTACGTGCTGCTGGTAACCGGAGCCCTCTACACACTCTGACAAGGTCCCCAGTACTCCACCTTCCCCCGCTTGGATTTTGTTTCTTGTCCCCCCCCCCTTTTATTTCCTTGTGGTGGGACCCCTTGTCAAGATCTTACTACCTGGAATAGATGCGCCCACAGTTCTGAAGCCAGCTTTCCAGTAAACGAACGTCCCCTGTTGAACGCTGCCATCCCAGGCACTGTCCAAGTTTGGATTCGAAAGAGATGGTGCCTATGATATGTTTCCCTGGCCGGGTGCCGCTGCTGGGATGTCTTTCGTCTCCCCGCACAGCGGTTTCAGGTCCAGTGTACGTTATGAACCTAATGTCATTACAGATGCCTACACGACAGATGAGACAAGGTTCTAGTTCTGCAGTTCTAGTTTTTTTGTATTTCTTTTGTTTTATGTTTTTATTACTTAATGGCACTTTGTTTAAAAGAGGAATATGTACATGTGAGATGCCGAAGCAACAGTCACCTGATTGCAGTATATATATTACTCCAAGCTGCGCAATTGGTACAACCGCAATGCTGTGGATCTACAGCTTATGGGGCACTTACGAAGCCAGCCGCTCAGAATGCTAGGCTCCAGTTGAATGCCGCAAGCTGTGGTGTGTGCCCCATGGGCTGTCAGAACATACAATGCACAATATGGCTCCTATTATATTGACTATCTGGAATGTAAGGGGTCTGTGTGCTAGACCTAAGCGCTTGGCTGTTCTCTCCCAGGTAAAGGCTATGGGATCAGACATTACAGTGTTAGTGGAGACACATCTTACAGGCTCCCTCCAACTTGCCCTCAAGATGCCCTGGCCCGGCTGGGTGTACCAGGCTCCCCACACCCCCTATTCCAGGGGTGTGGCGATCCTGGTGACCAGACGCACCCGATTCCAGTTGCTGGACTTGCGACTGGACCCTCAGCGCAGATTTGTATTCCTGCATGCAATGGTCAATGCCTATGAACTTGTTATCCTTGCATTTTATGCCCCCCCCCCCCATTTCAGTTTACGGTACTGCAAGACGGTCTGGATTTCATGTCACAATACCCTACTGTCCCAGGCATATGGCTCGGGGACTTTAATATGGTGGTCAACCCCTCCCTGGACAGGTTGGCTCAGGACTTGACAGACGCGGACACCCCCACTCTGACCAGATTTGGCCGCATGATGCGGGAACTTAACCTGACAGACACTTGGAGACATAAATACCCTACCCAGCGCCGTTATTCATGTTACTCCCAGTCCCACTCTACTATGTCCCGAATAGATCTTATCTTTGTATCCCCTCACCTATTACCCCACCTATGCGATGCGGGCTTTGAGACTCGGGTATTGTCAGACCACTCCCCTTGCTGGGCGACACTCGACTTGCAGCCCCCCCCCCACGACCAGTACATGGAAATTGAACCCTTTTTGGCTCTCTGTTCTACCCGATATTGACGCCCTTCTGAAGGAGTGGACATATTTCTTTAGCATCAATGTAGGGTCGGCCACCTTGACAGCGGTGTGGAAGTCGTTTAAACTCCATGCCAAGACCATACTCTCTACCCGCATCTCCAGATACAAGAGATCGTCTAAAGTGGTTGTGACCCAGGCTGAGGCCCAACTGAAGGTGCTAGAACAGACTTCCCAGGCAGAACCCTCCCCTCACAATGCAACACTCCTCAAAGCACAGGCTCGTGTAGTCAACCACCTGCTACTAGACTGCTACTAGACAAAGCTAAACAACATATATTCTTTTCCAGGCAGCGAAACTTTGAACATGGTGAGCGAGCGGGCAGACTACTGGCCTACCTGGCTCACTTGGATCACAAACCCCCGGTGGTCGCGTCGCTTCGCGATCCCGCCGGGAATATTATATCTGACCCTGACCTGGTGGCCAAAGAATTCTACAGATTCTTCTCCACCCTGTACTCCTCCCACACCCACAATACTCAGGACGACCTAGCAAAATTCTTACACCCCGTAGACTTCCCAAAACTAACTCAGTCCCAAGTAACACAATTAGAAGCCCCCATCACGTCCGACGATATAGAGGAAGCTATAGCTAATTTGGCAGGGGGCAAGGCCCCTGGCACTGACGGGCTCCCCCTAGAATTCTATACCCAGTTTAGAGAGGTAACCGTACCACACCTTCAAAAATTATTCCTGTATATGTTCGACACCTTTACGCTCCCAGATTCCATGAAGGAAGCTTTAATAATACTGATACCCAAACCTGGCAAAGACCCCTCCCTACCCGAATCCTAATTTCTCTCCTTCAAACGGATATTAAGATCCTGGCTAAAGTACTCGCCCTTAGACTGAATAAAGTAATTTTAACCTTGATCCACCCTCATCAAACCGGCTTTATGCCTCATAAAAACACGGCCTTCAATCTGCGTTGGCTTTTCCTAAACCTCCAGGCTTCCCACGATTCAATAGGTACCAGGGTGGTGGTGAGCCTGGACGCAGCAAAGGCCTTCGACTCTGTCGAGTGGCTGTACCTTTGGGAATGCCTGCGCAGATTTGGGTTCGGGCCCAAATTTATAAAATGGATACAGCTGCTATATCAAGCGCCGGTGGCCAGGGTTCTGATCAATGGGAGAACGTCAGATATTTTCACTATACAGAGGCACCCGACAGGGATGTCCGCTATCCCCTTTGCTATATGCCCTGGCAGTGGAGCCCCTGGCAATTGCTATCCGGGCACATCCAGGCATAAGGGTGCTCACTTGTGGACACCAGACCGAGACACTTAGCCTTTACGCGGATGATATGTTACTGTATCTGGAGGACGCGGGACCCTCTCTCACCGCAACTTTACACCTTGTCGAGAGCTTCGGAAAATTGTCGGGCCTCCAGATAAATTGGGAGAAATCTCAAATACTTCCTTTAGACCTCATAGCTCCATCGCAGGAGCAGGCTAACCTCCTGCTGCAGAGAGCAAGCCAGATTAAATACTTAGGGATAGAGGTCACCAGAACCCCCCTAGATTACATCAGACTAAATGTGGAACCCCTTTACACTCTAATTAAGGCCAAATCGCAGGTATGGGCACGACCCCCTCTTGGGGTCATGGATCCTGTGAATTTAGTAAAGATGATCCTGCTGCCAAAATTATTGTACATCTTTTGGCACTCCCCCTCTTACCTGCCCCTACGGGTATTCAAGAAAATGGATTCTATACTGAACTCCTTCATCTGGGGGGCCTCTAGACACAAGCTCTCATGGCGCACCCTACAAAAACCCACGGATCTAGGGGGCATGGCACTGCCAGATCTCCAACTCTACTATATAGCAGCCCAATTGTCCCACTTTTTCTACCTTGACAAGGACGACAAATCTCGGTACCTCCAGTTGGCATGCTCGTGCATCGCTAGAAGACTAACTCACCTCTTTCAGATACTGCTTGGTGGAGTGGCTGCTCTGACGGGGGCGGGAAGATCTCTAGATACACTATACCACCACTGCAGGATTTGGAGCTTGACCATCCAGCGATTAGGGATTCTCCCTATAAATGCCCACACACCACTTTGGGGCAACAATAAACTTTCAGAACTTCTCACGATACCAAATGCTGACCTATGGATGGAACAGGGAATTTGGTGTCTACGCCAGGTGATGGATATCACTGGTGTCAAGACTTTCCAGGAACTAAAGACTACATACAATTTACCTAACTCAATGTTTTTTCGCCACCTACAGTTCAGCCATGCGCTGCAATGTCAATTTGCCGATGGCCCCCCAGACTTGACCCCAATCGACTTGATAGGCACCCTCGGTGGCGTGGATTCCAAGGGCCAACCTCCATCTGCTACGCTACTCTCCTCGCCCCCGCAGCGTCGGAGCTTGCTTTTGGGCTCAAGGCGCGGTGGGAGGTGGAGGTTGGCGAGCTGGAAGACGAGGAATGGTCGGATATATTATCCGCCTGTAAACTGGTATCCCCAAAAATGTCTGACAGATTAACGCAAATCTATATTATACATAGATCCTACCTTACCCCCAGCCGCCTGGCCAAATACAAACCTGAGCAGGAACCCCAATGCCCTATGTGTAACGACAACAATTGCTCTTTCTTCCACCTCATGTGGGCTTGCCCGACAATCCAAACCTACTGGAAACAGATAGTCGACTTCCTACATGACGTCATGGGATCCCCTCTGACCCTCTGCCCAAAACAATGCCTGCTTGGACTTTTGCCCGAGCAGGAACAGAACAGATGTTTACACATATTTATGCAGGAAACATTGTTCGTGGCCAGGCTAATGATTGCTCGCAGGTGGCTTAGGACAGAGATACTGACCTTTCAGGAATGGATGTCATCAGTCAACCAAACACTCCCCTACAAAAAACTTCTATACCAGCATAGGAATTGTCCCAATAAATACTACAAAATATGGAGCAGGTGGTTGGACTCCGCATCTTCAGCAGATGGTGCGGATGTGATCCAAGATTGACGGACGACAACACACAGACCAAGTAGCAAGTCATCCTATATATGAGACCCTGGAATTGACCCCTATGGGACTACAGCTTCTATGGCGGAGCAAAGCCACACATACCCCACAGCAGGTTAAAGAGGGAAAACAAAAATAAAAAATGATTGTGTATCATACAAACGTACATATAGATACTAAGATCTGTGAATGTATTGACTGCGTAATGGAGGTAGTGAATTCTATTCCTCATGTACTTGTATTATTCTTCATCAATGTATTATTTGCTATACCAATAAAAGTTTTTTGTTGGATTAAAAAAAAAAATCCTCAGAACCAGGCCCATGATGATCTTAATCCGGCCCTGCCCCATGGCAGTGTTGGCACTTCAGTGCCAGTGGCTCTGCTACCTACATGGCCCGGTCTTGGGGCACTAGGACCCAGCGGTGTCTGGGTCTCTGGCTCCTGGCCTGGGGCGTCCATGCACAGAGTGGATGGCTGGATTGGGTGACATCAGCCATGGCTGACGCGTGATTCCAGTCGGGACACACAAATAGAGGAGGCTAGACGCGAGCAGCCCTGGCTGCCTGGGAAGTGGCATCTTCCCCCTCCTCGCTGAGAGGCAGACTATCCACAGGCACACACCCTCACTTGGACAGGTAATCTCTGATCTTCACTACACCAGTGGTCTTACTGTCAGATGGGTGGTCCATCATTCATATACGCTGTTTTCCTTCCTTCAGGTTCCTGTTTAAGGAACAAAGGATCTGTCTCACTCTCTCCTACCTCCTTTATCACTCCCTTGCTTCCTGCAAGTTTGTTTCCAACAGGACAAGTGTTAGATGTCAGCAATTTCTAGGATATTCATACTGCCCCCTTGTGGGCTAATCTATTATCACCTTGTAATTACTCCCAAATGTGACACTATCAGTAGCTTTAACACCTCTTATTTGACCCTTCTACTATACAGATCTCTCTGCTGTATTACCCAACTATTTTGGAGTGGCACATAACCCTAGATAATGGTGGTTGTATGAACAACCCAGGTACCAGCTTCCTTCTTTTTTTGTACAAATATCCCCCCTTTTTTCTCTCCCCCCACCCTCTCTCCTCCCCCTTCTCCCCTTTCCATCCCCCTTTTCCCCAGGCCCCCCTCCTTTCCCCTCCCTCCCCCTTTCCCCTGAGTCCACACTTCTCCTACCTTTCCCTCCCTATCCTTTCCAACCCCTCCCCCCCCCCCCCTTTTCCCCCCTTGTACTCTTAGGCAGTGACAATTACTTTGTCAGAATAATTGTGGCCTTCTTTTTGTCATTGGAAATAGCAACTCATGCATCAATACTTGCGCCTTTCTTCAATCATATAAGAACATACCACATGGTGTATGATCAGTGAACCAGACCATTACTGAACACTTGGTAGGCGGGACAAGAATGTATGAATATAAAATAGTGTTATTCCCTAGTATAGGACAGCTTAGCCGCCCACCCTAACATATTGTATTGTTATTAAACTGTTACCCATCAATACATAATTACCTGTGTGTCCCCACACCTGACAGATGTACCTTGGGCGGTTACTTGGCCAGTGGGGCCCCGGGTGTCTCCATATGGGAGGGCAGGCATCATCCTGATTGGCACAAGTGAGTGTATCCTCAGTGATAATTGTTTATGGCAGTACAAATTGTGATTATTTTTGGATTATGAGTAATTCATATGTCTTTTCCGATAGAATATATGCTCCTGTGGAAGCGACCGAATCATCGCAAAACATGTTGAGCGTTTTCTGCACAAAACAGTGAGATGGAACCTCTGGATATGGAATATTTGGAACTACATGTCCTTTTTCCTGTTGCTTATTGACCATTGGGTATTTCCAGGGGCTACCAATTGCACTGTTATGTTTGTAATTGTATTAATGTATTGTCAGTATAGATGAATTTTGATACTCCAAAGAAGTTTTTAATGTGAATCAATAAATGGAATTTTTATCAATTATAAGTACCGGTAAAGTCCATTCTCTTTCCCAAACAACCTTTGCTAACTCGAACCAAAACTGTCGTATCCGCGGACATTCCCAGGTCATGTGGAAGAAGTTTCCTACAGTATTATGGTACCTATAGCATTCAGAAGAGTCTAACCTGTCCATTTTATATAAGTGGGGTGGTGTAAAACATATCCTGTGCAAATAGTTCATTTCAATTACCTTATCACCTGCAGCTATGACATTTGCCAACTGATCGCCCAAAACTGTCTCCCATGTTTCATCCTGTAGTGTAGGTATATCAGTTTTCCATTGGATTTTAATCTTAAGTAGTCTGGGAGTTGATACAGATAATAGCAGGGAGTAATATCTGGATATTAGTTTGGAACGATCATTGTCATACAATAAAGCTTCCAGCACCGAGGTCTGAAGGTGGACACTCCGGAGCCCATATAGAGTTGCCACCGCGTGTCTAAGTTGGTGATAGGAAAAAAAATAATTAGCAGGAACATCCAGTTCAGACCTCAGGGTTTGGAATGATTTAAACGTCCCCTCAGAAAATAGCTGATGCACATATTTAGTCCATTGATGCACATCAGGCAGATGAGCGAGGTCGGCCAAATTGCCATTGAACCACAAAGGAGCATTAAGTAACAGAGTAAGAGGGGAGGCCTTAATATTGTTACTGGATAAATGAAAGATTTTATATGATAGTTTTAGAACCTCCGCCTCTTTATTAGGATAAGGTCCGTTTCTATAGAGTAAACTAATCAGAGCCTCATAGGAGTACATAACAGCCACCTGAGATGCCACAGATGCATTGTCAATATCGGGAAAGAACCAACCATGTATGTGTGTCAGCTGCGTGACTCAATAATAAGCCTGAGGGTAGTGCCACGCCCCCTTTCTGTACCGGGAGTTTTAACGTTTCTAGAGAAATTCTAGATGGACGGGAGGCCCATAGGAATGAGGTGATTTGGGCATCAATTTTTTTTACACAAATATAGCCAAAATATGCCAAAAGACATACAGGAACCTGGGCAGGAAGATCATTTTAAACAAGTTAATCCTGTCCAGTAAGTTTAGAGGGAGCTTACCCCAAGTATTTATACTATACTGCGTAATAATGGTTGTACATTGTTTTATATATAGGTTTTCAAGGGTAATTGTATCTCTATTCCCAAATAGCGAAATGTATAGACCACTCTAAGTGGTATGGAGGGTGGGAGTATTGGTTTGAATAGAGGGTCTAAGGGAAAAATGCTAGATTTGCTCCAATTGACCATGAAGGTCCCAAACCTCTAGATAACTTGTAGGGCTGTGAGAAGAGAGTCTGCTGGATCTGCTAGATACAGCAGCATATCATCTGCATATAAGGATGTTTTTTCTTCAAGGTCATTGATCCTGCAACCTTTGACTGCTCCATTTTGTCTGAGAAGCACCGCCAGTGGCTCAATAGCAAGGGCAAATAAAAGAGGAGACAAAGGGCATCCTTGCCTAGTACCACGGAACATTGGGAAGGCGTCAGCTATGATGTTATTTACTCTAAGTCATGCCATAGGTTGTGAGTAGAAAAGTTTAACACTGTAAAGAAGTTAGAACCAAAACCAAACCATTTAAGGATCTCAAATAAATATGGCCATTCAATGGAATCAAACACTTTGTGTGTATCAAGTGACACTACCACCCTAATGCCAGGGTCAGGGCCAAGGATCTGAAGATTAGTAAATAAGCAACATAAGTTAATTGCTGTCGAGCGTCCAGGAATAAATCCCGTTTGGTCGGGGTTGATAAGACCAGTAATGACCGCATTTAGCCGCTTGGCGTCTACATTTACCAATGATATAGGCCTATACGACTCACAATATTTGAGATCCTTATTAGGCTTCCGAATCAAAACTATCAAAGCCTAAGTGAGAGAGGTAAGGCTCCTTTTTCATAAGCCTCCTTGTACATGGACAATAGCAGTGGTGATAGATATTCTGCATAGGACCTGTACCATTCAATTGGGTAACCGTCTAATCCTGGGGTTTTGTTTGGATTAAAGGAGGTGATTTCAGCATCTATCTCTTCCACCGAAATGGGCCTCTCCAGGTCACTAATCTCAGTCTCAGAGAGGACAGGTAAGCGAACTCCATTTAAATACCCCACTAGATCCTCCTGCTCATAGTCAGCTTTAGAGGCATACAATTACCTATAAAATGCAAAGAAGGTCGGCGTAATCTCCTCCGGGGAGATTTTAAGAATATCATTACTATCAAAAATACAGGATATAGAGGTAGGTGGCAAATCTACTCTAACCAGGTAAGCTAGAATTTTATATTTTTGTCACTAAAGTCGAATAATCTCTGTTTCTGATACAGTAGTTTCTTTTGGGTTTTCTCAATCAGGACCAGCTCAAGTTGCCGCATGGAGTCTCTCCACAGTTGATGATTAGCAGAGGAGGGATTTTTTATATATCCCATCTCTGCCAATGAGGCAGAGGTTTCATGTGTGGATACCGTCCATGCCCTTTCCTCTCTGAGATGTTTGAGGACATTAGCAACAGTGCCGCAGATGGTAGCCTTAAAGGCATCCCATGCTGTACTCAACCTTGTGCCCTCTCTATTTTCATTCCAATAAGTACAGATATCTTTGGTGGTTTAGGCCATAATGGACTCAGGCACCACACTGTATACCCTGTACAGGGCAGCAGACTGAGCTTGATTAGTAGGGGAGAATGATCTGAAATTGCCCTTGGCAGATAGGAGACCTCCAACACCCTAGATAGAAGATCAGGGGACATCAGACCCAAGTCTATTTGGGAGAGGGAATTATATGTAGAGGAGTAACATGAGTATTCTCGTGTCTGTGGATACTTACTCCTCCAGCAATCTATACGATTATATTTGGATGCACATGCAGTCAGAGGAGAGGTGCAAAGGGACTCCGATTGAAACCTAGGGTCAAAAAGAGTACTGCATTAAAATCTCCTGCAACAAGCAGTGGACCCTCTGCCACCTGTAACACGTGGGTCATAACAGTGTCCCAGAACGTGATTGTGAATGGAGGAGGTACATAAAGTGCCACAAAAGTATATGAGCAGTTATTGATTCTGAGGACCGCTATAACATAAGGGATCCGTAACAATATTTATAATGTCAAAAAACAATACCCCCAAAATAGGTGGGACTATTAAGGCAAACCGACTATCATAGATTTTGATAAAAGTAAACAATATTTTATTTATGCATTAAAAGATAGAGTCATAGAAAAACTATGACACCCAGAATATACATAAAAGAAATTAACATGCGAACATTAACAGTAGACTTCTCAGGGTCTGACGCGTTTCAGGATCTTGTCCTTTCTTCAGAGGCACAAGTACAGAGAAGTATATTCTACAATATAATACAGACAGATTAATATTTGAAATTTGATATTTTTGAAAGCACAGAAACGTGAAAGAACCATTAAGACATGTCACAGGTACCTTTAGGAAAAAGGCAGATTGAATGATTCGCATGTATCAAAGCAACCTCATACATTGTATATTGTTGGAGCAACCTGTAAGGCGGAGGTCCAAGAGGGGCCACCGCAACCGCCGTGCCTCGCCAGTCACCACTGAGCCTCACAAGTGTTGGCCAGACCCAGTATATCAGTCTCGACTGAGTGGATACAACCAGAGGGGAAAGTTGGTTGAAACCAAAACCCCCTGGCTGGGTGTTGAAAGACTGGAATATCGGAAAATTGAGGAGGAAAATAATAACCAAACATATCCGGAATAAAGAAGATATACAAAATACATACATCCTCCTTACTTGCAGGGTAACATAGTACCAAACTAGTACTAATAAAGAGCTAAAATATGGATGAATAAGGAGATATGGCGTGACAAGGCCCCACAGATAAACTATTCCGGCCTTTCACAACCAGAGAAAACGCATAATAAATCATATACAGATTAAAAATATTTTAGGGGGGCAGGGACAGCAAAGATCTATAGGCGTCCAACTACAGAAGAAATCCAAAAAGAGTTGTCTGCCTCCCTTAACCAATTTCTGGCGAAAGGCAGACCACTGTCCATATTTATTAAGCAAAGCAAGTAATGGGAAGGGCGCACAAGTATATGTGCCCCAAAAAGGTATAATATATATATCAAATTAAATGTTTGCTCAAAGATCAAATGGTATAATCATATGGGTCTGTAAGTCTAGATAACACTGGTATAATGCCTATTCAACACCAGTGCCCAGCAGTAAAGCAATAAAATGTTATATACCAGAAAGAAAGTTAATAACCAATGATAGGAAGGAATATAGAAGAAAATTACAGCCCCATCAGTAGCTGAGGATTTTTACGGTAGAAAGTGTATATCTGTGCACAGGAGATGGCGGGATCCGATGGCGACGTGCATGGAGGGCGGCATATTAGTCCGTCCCAACCGCCGCCATTATAAAGGACGCCGGCGCATGCGCCTTGGGGTCGCCGACGTTATGACGCGCATCATACGCCGTGACGCACAGTGTACAGTCCCGGGCGCCAGGGGCGGAGCGGAGAACGGCAACAAAGCTGGCCATTGGAGGATCCCGAAGCAGGTGTGCACGGCCACGCCGCATGTAAACATGCGAAACGGTCATGCACGCCCACTCTACTCACGCACAAAGCGGTATGCAGGCGAGGCGGGCAAGAGGAGGGCCATCCCACATCCGCCCGCCACCGTAAGGCCGTCCCCCAAAATCCCGAAGGATCGGGGGGCTTTGTGCACCGTGGTGGGGGCTGAGGAGGCACTGGCGGAAAAACAGGAAGCACCAAGTCAAAAAGAAGTATATATAACACAGAGGCCTAATGAGGACTCAGAGAAGAACAACTGGCAACAGCATAGAAGTAATCTGATATATGCAATATCACAGCAAAACATAACATTGTAGCAAATGACTAACAACAACATATAAGTAGTACAATTTCATATGTCCTAATACAGGTATGATACCTATACAGTAAACAGTGTTTTTCTATGATCCCCTAACTGTTTGATGATAATCGTTATAACGTGTAATAATACGGGTAGTCTGTGGGTTTTCTATTTTTTTATTATTGCTAGAAAAAAGTAACTCATATTTTTTGTCCTCAGTACGTTTGAAGGCCCATTTCAGGCATTTGTGGGAATAACCACGCCTCAGGAGTCTCTCCCTCAGAGACCATGCCTCTGCCAGGAAGGCCTGCTCATCCGAGCAGTTCCTCCTGTGGCGGAGATATTGACTGTAAGGAATTGATTGGATTAACGGTGTGGGATGTGCACTGGTGGCATGCAAAATGGTGTTGCCAGCTGTGGCCTTCCTGTATAGTGTTGTTGATAGGTTACCATCCTTATAAATTGTTAAGTCTAGAAATGTGACATGCGAATCACTGTAGGTCATAGTAAAGGATTGGTTGAAGTCATTCTTATTCATGGCAGAGATACAGGCTTGTAATGTCTCCACATCAACTTCCCAAAAAATTAAAATGTCATTGATGTATCTAAACCATGATGTAATGTGGCACATGAATGGTGATATTGAGTCATCAGAAAAAAGAGTACGGTCCCATTCCCCCAGGTACAGGTTGGCGTAGGAAGGCGCACAGAAAGTCCCCACCGCTACTCCCTGTACCTGGAGGAAATGGGAACCATCAAAAGAAAAGGAATTGTGTTCAAGCACAAATTCCAGTGCGTCTATGATAAAATCAAGTAATTTTTCATCATCTTTATGTGATTGTGAGAGGAAATGTCTTGCTGTCACAATCCCTAGATGGTGTGGGATAGAGCTATACAGTGCCTCAACATCTATAGCTACCAGTAGAGCCCGGGGGGAGAGCTAGACACCCTCTATTTGTTGGAGTAGGTGAATAGTGTCTTTCGTGTACGATGGTAAATTTAGGACATGTGGTCTCAAATATGCATTGATGTATTTACTGAGATTCTCTGTTATAGAGCCATTTCCCTAAATAATGGGTCTCCCCGGGGGATGATGTAGATCTTTGTGTAAACTATAAAAGGTGGGAATTCCGGGATGTCTGATACGTAGGTAGTCCCGGGTATCCTTGTCAATAAAGTTTAATGCATAAGCATCATCGACAAGGTGATCAAATTCATTATAGTATGGTTTGTGTTTGAACAGCGCTTTGCTATTTAAAATCAATGTTTTAACTTTAATTGTGGTTGCTGCTGTAGCCCATGTGTCAAAATTTCTATAAAATCCAGTGTTAAAACAATTTCATAAAGTGCAAATCATGAGGTAGGTTTGATGTGCTAAAGTGTTATCAAGTGAGGTTGTAAATTGTAAACATAGAAACATAGAACATAGAAACATAGAAAAGTGACGGCAGAAAAAGACTGAGTAGTCCATCGAGTCTGCCCCTTTTTATTTATTTTTTTTATTTTTTTTTTTTTTACATTAACCTTGTTGTCTGACTATGGATTTATGTTTATCCCAAGCATGTTTGAAGCCATTTACTGTTGACTGTCTCACAACCTCTGTTGGTAGTTTATTCCAATCATCAACCACCCTTTCAGTAAAATAATACTTTCTAAGATTAGTTTTGAACTTCCCCCCAGTTAGTTTGAGGTCATGTCCCCGTGTTCTTGATTTTGGTTTCATATTGAAAAGACTGCCCTCCTGAACCTTATTCACCCCCTTGAGGTATTTAAAGGTTTCAATCATGTCTCCCCTCTCCCTTCTTTCCTCCAGACTGTACATATTAAGTTCCTGAAGTCGCTCTTGATATGTTTTATCCCCCAGACCTTTCACCATTTTTGTTACCCTTCTCTGGACTCGTTCTATTTTAT
>BLSH010421765.1:28059-43368 GCA_018402905.1 Glandirana rugosa
GTTTCGATATAGTCCCTTTGGGATCCAGTCCCTTGTCTGGTGTTCGGGTGACACTGAGGAGAGACAGTATACTGTTCTCCCAGGTGTTCCAGGCCATTCATCCCTAGAACGGGAAAAGACGTGTACCACCAAACTACGTGACTTTCGTGCCCGTGAAACGTCTTTCCAAAAAAGTGCGTACCTCCAATAAATTGGCGAATTGTTGGTGGGGTATCTGTTAACTGCAGATGTCCCGCCAAAGAATTAAGACCCTCCTGCAGATAACTGCAGGGTCGGGTCCCCCGGACCCGACGGTCACGGATGTTCCCGTGTGCGCGCCCCAGGGGGCGCGCGGGAAGCGCGATTCTGGGAGGACGTCAATAGACGTCCTCCCAGAATTAAGAAACCGCCCTGTAGACGTCAATTGTCTATGGGGTGGTTGTTAAGCGGTTAAATAACCTCCATGCGTGAAAAAACCTTTCTGCAAAGTGCCCGTGCTTTCAGTGCATCAAACCACCATGTGCAGAAAAGGGCAAGATCCCTACTTACCGGACCTTGTGGACCCTCTTGTCATATGACAGAGAGGAGTCACAGTGGGCTTGTGGTCTGTTCCCTGACCTAGGGTTTCCCTGATATAGCTTTGTGGAGTGTCACCGTTAGCTGTCCAGGAATGTTTCATGGAAGAAGAAAAAGGAGACCCCTCATAGCGTAACTCGTAAATGCGGTCTTTATTTGCCAAGATATGCCGTTACAACAAAGGAAATTTCTTCCCCGATCCTTTTTCTCAAGCTCCTAGAACGCCGCGACTCTGCAGTGTCAGCGTGCGTTCCAGACAAGCGTGACTTAGCGCACCGTGCGTTCCACTGACGCCTTTTGTCACTCAACGTCTTCAGAGATCTTGCCTTTTTCTGCACATGGTGGTTTGATGCACTGAAAGCACAGGCTCTTTGAAGAGAGTTTTTTTTTCATGCATGGAGGTTATTTAACCACTTCAGCCCCAGAAGGATTTCACACTTTAGGACCAGAGCACTTTTTGCGATTCGGCACTGCGTCGCTTTAACTGACAATTGCGCGTTCGTGCGACGTTGTATCCAAACGAAATTTGCATCCTTTTTTTCCCACAAATAGAGCTTTCTTTTGGTGGTATTTGATCACCTCTGCGTTATTTCTGATCGCCGCTATTAACAAAAGAAGAGCGACAATTTTGAAAAAAAAAATCCCCAAATGTATTACTTTTTGCTAAAATACAAATCCAAAAAAAAATATAAAAAAAATATTTTTTTCCATCGGTTTTGGCCTATTTATATTCTTCCTCATATTTTTGGTAAAAAAAAAATCACAATCGGCGTTTGGTTTGCGCAAAAGTTGGCGCGTTTACGGACGATGAGAATTCATTTCTGGGGTTTTTATTTTTTTAAATTTTTTACTAGTAATGGCGGCGATCTGCAATTTATAGTGGTACTGCGATATTGCAGCGGACATGTCGGACCATTTTGACACTTTTTTGGGACCATTGGCATTTATACAGCGATCAGTGCTATAAAAATGCACTGATTACTGTGTAAATGCCATTGGCAGTGAAGGGGTTAACCTGCAGGGAGCGCTCTAAGGGTTAACTGTGTTCCCTGGGCGTGTTCTAACTATGTGTGGGCTGCCCTGGCTGGGGAAAGGGGATGATCACGGCTTCCATATACAGGAAGCCTGTGATCATCGCCCTTCCCCCTCTAACAGAACGGAGATCCGTGTTTACATACACGGACCTCCGTTCTTTCACTGCGGGGGGGGGGGGGCATCGCGGGTAGCCGGCGGCGTTTGAGTCCGCCCTGCCCTGCCCCCCCCGCACACAGTGAGCGAGCCGCGCTCACAGCACTAGTTGTCGCAGCCGCCGTCGTATGACGGCAGTTTGCGATAACGAGCCACTCTGTCGCCGTCAGACTGCGGTCGGCAAGTGGTTAAAGACACAAGAACTGTTATATAAACGTATTGGATTGCATTTTTGTATGCAACATTGGACACATTTTTGCACAAAGGACTTGCACAGTGTGAATTTTTCTGCACATTATTGATCGCTATAAATTATTTCTAATTGCATGATATTTGTTTGTATGGATTTTAAAGTATTGGTGGTTTAATTTTTTGAATGACAGCTCACAGCTATTAGCACTTAAGCACTTTATTTATTGTGGGATATGAGCACATTTGGTTCCATAATAAATTTGCACATACGTCTCAAGGGATTGCACGGAGGGTTGGCCCTTGAGTAAGAGTACACAAGTACTTGAGGCAACTTCACATAGCTTATACTGTTTTTGTTTATTCACATTTAAGTTTCAATTATTTTATTGTATTTTTATTCACAGCTGAGTGACACCAAAAGGCTTAGATTACACTATAGCAAGCGCTGTTTTACACAGGATCATCCCCCTGGTGTATATCTTTATCACACATCCCCAAAGGTTACTACAACAGCAGCTGCTCAAAGACACATTATTGTGGCGCGAGAGTTTTCTTAAAATATTTTTTTATAGTTCACCCCAGGGGGCTGCTAGATGTCGCAAAAGAGATGTGGGAAGGAGAGGCCACCCCATATAGAAGCGCCATAGAGCATGTCTCCTTGATGCAGGATTGAATCGCAGCTGTCATGCCCCTTGTACTCTCATATATGGAGCAAGCCCAGGAAGCCCACAGAAGGATTTACAATCGGGATGCCCAAACCCCGGAGACAGAGTGCTGGTGCTAGTCCCCATAGTTGAAAGTAAATTGCTGGCAAAGTGGCTGGGTCTCTTTTGAGATTGGGGAAAGTGTAGGGGAAGTAAACTACAACATTTACCAGCCTGGGAAAAGGAAACCGGAGCAGATTTACCATGTTAATCTCCTGAAACTGTGGAAGGACCGAGTGAGTTTACTGGCAATGCCCACTCCCCAAAAGGATAGGTTACCCCTAACCCTGAATGTCCCCATAACCGAGTCCTTGTCACTGACGCAACAAAAAATAGACTTTTTCTCTTCCCTATCCGGACTGACCACTGTACTACAACATGACATAATCACGAAACCAGGGGTCCGTGTAAATGTAAAACTACCAAATACCTGAGGCTAGACGAGAGGCAGTCGCGAGAGACATAAAAACCCTGTTGGAGTTAGACATGATGGGAGTTCCACAGCGCCTGGTCAAGCTCTATAGTACTGGTCGCAAAGCCCAACGGCACTATCCGGTTCTGTAACGATTTCAGGAAGCTGAATGAAGTGTTTAAGTTTGATGCATACCCGATGCCACGTGTTGACTAACTTGTGGATAAATTGGGAGGTGCCCGGTACATAACAACCCTAGACCTAACGGAGTCAGCAAAAGAAAAAACGGCCTTCTCTACCCCCGAGGGGCCTTTCCAATACAAGAGAATGCTGTTTGGTCTGCATGGGGCCCCTGCATCCTTTCAGAGGATGATGGACAAGACTTTGAGGCCGCATCGGGCCCCATGCAGTGGCCTATCTGGATGATGTGGTCATCCATAGCCCAGATTGGGAATCACATCTGCCCCGGGTGCAGGCAGTGGTAGATTCGCTAAGGGTAGCAGGTTTAACAGCCAACCCGAAATAGTGTGCCATAGGTCTAGAGGAGGCCAAATACCTTGGGTATGTTATTGGTCGGAGTCTGATCAAGCCCCAGACCAATAAGATTGAGGTCTTTTAAAAGTGGCCCCAACCGGTGAACAAGAAGCAGGTTTGTGCCTTCCTGGAGATAACAGGGTATTACCGACGCTTCATCCCCAACTCTGCCACCATTGCTGTCCCTCTGACCGATCTGACGAAGGGTAGGGGGTCAGTAATGGTTGAGTGGAATCCCGAAGCCGAGAAGGCCTTCCAGACGTTGAAGCAAGCCCTTTGTGTACAGCCGTTGCTCGTGACCCCAGACTTCACAAAGGAGTTTGTGGTTCAAACCGACGCCTCTGAGGTGGGACTAAGTGCTGCTCGGTCCCAGATTAGAGACGGTGAGGAGCACCTGGTCTTCTACTTAAGCAGGAAGCTTAATAGGCATGAAAGCAATTCTGTCGTGGAGAAGGAGTGGTTGGCTATCAAGTGGGCTTTAGAGGCCCTAAAATACTACCTGCTGGGAAGGTCATTAAGGCTAGTCACCGACCATGCCCCCTTAAGAGGATGTGTAACAACCGGGAGAAAAATAGCCAGGTGATTAGGTGGTTTCTGGCCCTACAGCCATTTAAGTTCTCAGTGGAACACCGGGCCGGAAAGCTCCAAAATAACACCGATGGTCTTTCCTGGGCCTACTGCATGGTCGGGACAGTTGCTCCGCCCCAGGGGCTTGAGCAAAGGGGGGATATGTGATGTCATGCGAGGCGCCGTAATGGACGGGCGATACTTGTCGCCTCGCATGCCATCATTTTGAGGCAACTAGCGAGGGTCCGGCCCGGATTTTGCCAGCCACCGTGGCATGGCTGGTTCCGGCCCAGACTTTCTGGTCCACTCATACCCCTCTCCACCAGCATTTAATGACCAAGAAGAGAGCAGAGGAGAGCTTGCAAACCTGTAATGATAAACCTGGAAAGTCGCCAGATTTTAAAGAAATGGACTTCCATGCTGAATCTTTTCCCCTGAAAAGTGATCCCCATGAGCTGATCGCCCACAGCGCATGCGACTTAGGTATGCATTCGCTTCTGCTCACAAGCACAGAGGGATGGGGGTGCTTTAAAAAAAATGTATTTTATTTTTACACTGTCCCTTTTTATTTATTTTATTTTTTTTATCACTTTTATTCCTATTACAAGGAATGTAAACATCAATTATAATAAAAATTAGGATGATAGGTCCTCCTTTATGGGAAAAAAATCCCTGCTTTACCCTTTTTTAAAAAAAAGCTCCAAAAACTATTTTTTTTTAGATATATTTTCTTCCAGCCTGGACATCATGACCTCACTCCGGTCCTTTTAAGGCCATAGAGTCGATCAAAGAGTATTAATTTTTTGATTGCCTATGGCAGCAACCGGCCGCACCGTTGGATTGTTTCTCGGGCAAACTGGGAGAAATGGCAAGCCTGAGAAACAGCGGCAGTGGAAGGGTGCTTCAGAAACCATTCCAGCTGCTCGTGACCAGTTTCATGAGATAGCCTTCTGCCTGCTGAAAAAAGACGGAACCGGGGTTATGGCTGATATCTTCAGCCTTAATCCTGGTAAACCATTTGAAAATCGCAACGTGTGTGTATATATATATATATATATAGAATAGAAAGGAAAATATAGTACAACTGTTCCAAAAATGCATTTTGCTAGTATTTTATGGCTGCTGTGAAGGGGTTAAAATGGCGAGACAGGAAATCCCAGTTTTTCACTTCTCCGGTCAATTTGCCAACCTTACTGTTAATATTCACAAGTTTGTAAATTAGCTTGACATCTGTTTGTATCCCAACAACAGAGTTGAAAAATCATTTGTTATCTGAATTCTTCTCTATAAAATATATATTGTTATATTTTGTAATCCTTCCAAAACATTTACCTAATTCAGGCCCACTAGCTTTCTCACCAAAGGAAAGGGTCCATAGGCTTGGGCTCTGTATGCATAGTAGGGTCTCCTATGATTGGCTGATGTGGACTTGAGGTTCACCTAATGTTGCCTGATTAGATGTCTGCATGACATTTACGGCCTGTTCACACTGTCGTTGCTGTAACATGCGCTGGTGCATTGCAATGACATTCATTTTGAATTGCATTCCAAAATTCCATTGCGATGGACTTGCATTGCAGTCCACTAACATGTAGTGTTCTGCCAAAAAATGGGCATGTACTATTTTTTGGCAGTGTCCTATAAGGTATGACCATTGCAAGGTGCTTTAGGGCGCCATTCAGAAGGAATGGCACCACATTGCGATAACGCATGTAACGTGTTGCGGATGTCCCGTATCTCCCGCGGCCTTAGCAAGTTGGCCGCCGCCAGGTACACAGGCTCTCCTGAGGGAGAGAGCCTGTCAGTGTCTGCAGGGGATTTCTCCCCTTTCCTCCTCACTGACTCAGTCAAGCTAATTTACAAACTTGTGAATATTAACACTAAGGTTGGCAAATTGACCGGAGTAGTGAAAAACTGGGATTTCCTGTCTCGCCACTGGTGCTCGCACAGGCATCTGCCCTCTCTCTGCTCCCTCCCCTGTGTTCCTATTGGCATGAGGAAAGGGAGCCAATCAAGGAGGAGCCAATTACAGGAACCAATGAGAAGGACTTTAATAGCTGCAGCAGCTGCAAAGGATCCTAGGACATGTAGTCATCGTCTAAAATGGCCCCATAGCCTGTATGGGGGCAGGAACTACAAGAGTCAGCATGCTCTGGGGAAAAAGAACCATCTTGTTTTCCTGAGGGAATTCAGTCACCACGGAGCAGGAGAAGACTGGACTCAGGAGAGAAGTGTTGCCTCCCGGGTCAGTTCCACAGCTAGTACCAGGTGCATATCCAGGCACACTTGCACCGACGTCATGAAGCGTTCCAGTGTGAGGTGACCAGTTGGGCCACCAGAAGAGCCTGCCTGTTCAAGAATGTTCATTTGGGCCTTGACCGCAGGATTGGTGAGAGGGCACTTGCCCATCTGCAGGAAATAAGAACACTGCACATAGACAGATTTGCCTCACTTTTGCCTACACTTACCAGAACCTGAGTCCCGTTAATGGCCTGTTAAGCAGTCACAGTGTCCGCCATGTTATTTGGATACTGTCAGCATACCACAGATAAATTTTGCCAAGTAGAAGTTTATGTGCACCAACTAAAGTGGTTAGCTGAAGATCCAAGGCCTCATCCTTCTTCCAAGGGACTGAAGTTACTGGTGCCATTCGGGCACACACACACTCAGGGCTCTGCATATGTACTGGGTATGTGGGTGTTAGAAGACTGTGCTGAGGGTTTGATTGCATTTGATTGTTGTTTCCTCGCGCTCCGGAGGAGGCGGGGCCGGGCAGCCCTATTTAAACAGTGTGCTTCCTGCATCAAGTGCTGTCCGTTCTACAGCGTGTGAGTGTTCCTGAGCAATCTGATTTCCTGTTTACCTGATCCTGCGACCCGGCTTGACCTTGACCTTGTTGATCTCTGCCTGCACCGACCCCCAGCTTGCCTACGACCACTCTTCTGCCTGATCCCTTGTACTTCGCTGCTAGCCTGTTGACGACCCTGCCTGCATCTGACGACCCTTCTGCCTGAACCCTTTGTACCGCATTGCCCGCCTGTTACTGACCCGGCCTGTACGACCATCTGCACGAGCCTCACTGGACCATCCATACCACCACCAGGGATCCTGTCCAGCCCTTGTGCCCCCCTGTGCTCCTGGGCTCCCTGTCTGCTCTACCGGGGACCCTCGAAGCAGGGCCGCAAGAGCGGTTGCTTCCTGCATAAGACAGACTCCACCACCAGGTGCGTAACAGCAATGGACAGCCATGTCTGAGTCTGCGCAGGGAGCACCCTCTGCTATGGAGGAACTTTGTGTCCATCTGGCCGTCCTTACACGGGCGGTCCAAAGCCTGCAAGAAGGCTATACCCGGCTGGAAGAACGGGTCCAGGAACTTTCTGTGCCTGCAGCTTCTGGGACTAGTCAGTCCGCAGAACGTACCATTGTAGCCCTGCCATCAGAGCCTAAAGTCCCTTTACCAGACAAGTTTGCAGGGGACCGACGTAAGTTTAGAGCTTTCAGGAATGCTTGTGAACTGTACTTCGGTCTCCAGCCACGCACTTTTTCACTGGAGGCCACAAAGGTGGGTTTAGTCATCTCCCTCCTGCAGGAGGAGCCCCAGTCTTGGGCCCACAGACTCTGGGAGCAGAGAGCCCCGGAGGTCGCCTCTGTAGCTGCCTTCTTCCAAGCCATGGTGCAGCTTTACGAGGACCCCCACCAGGCTGACACAGGTGAAGCCACATTGCACACCCTCCAGCAGGGTCGTTGGTCCGTGGAGGACTATGTGGCGGAGTTCCGGAGGTGGAGTGCAGACACAGCCTGGAACGATTCGGCACTCAGCTACCAGTTCCGCCTGGCCCTGTCAGAGTCCCTCAAGGACGAGTTAGCCCGTGTAGGAGTGCCCAGCACCCTGAGCGCCCTCATCGACCTGGCGATCCAGATTGACCGGCAACTCCGGGAACGCTGCACCGAAAGTCTCGGGTCCCTTGCGGCCCGCCTGGATGCTACCCCGTGTTTCTAGATATCGAAGCCCGGATTCCTGTCCGCCAGTGACCTCCTCCTCCTCTCCCATGGATTAACCTGAGCCCATGCAGATAGGACTCCTGCGCCCTTCCCTGACTCCTGAAGAGAGGCAACGGAGGTTCGCCTTGAACCTGTGTTTGTATTGTGGGGAACCAGGACGTGTAGTGAGATCCTGCCCTGCCAAGTGTGGTAAGTGCCCGCCGGGTGCTTCAGCAGGAATGTCTAACCTGTCCATCTGGTCTCTCACTTTGTCATCTCCCTTTCTCGGCAGCTTCCCAGAGAGACTATCCAGGTCTCGGCAATTGATTCGGGGGCATGCAGTTGCTTCATGGATAAGGACTACGCAGCTGCACACCACATTACAATCAAGATTCACCAGATGACATCCGCTTGGCAGATGGATCTCCCATCAAGTCCGGTACCGTCACCGAGCTCCTCTCCTTGCCACCACAGCTGGCGGCCATCAGGAGTTGCTTTACCTGCACACCATAGCGTCCCCCTTGTTTCCCATCATCTTGGGCCTGCCCTGGCTCCGGGCGCATGACCCTGACATCAATTGGACCACCGGGACTGTAACCTTCTGGTCCAAATACTGCTGCCAATACTGCCTCCAGCGGCCCAAGGAGGCTACTCCTAGTCTGCTCAGCCTGAACCCGGATCCTGACCCTGATGTCCGGCTAGCTGTGCCCACAGCTTATCACGGCTACCAGAATGTTTTTAGCAAGAAGGGGGCAGAGCAACTACCACCTCACAGGCTGTACGACTGGCCTATCGAGCTCCTGCCCGGAGCCGAAGTACCTTTTGGGAGGATCTACCCCCTATCTGAACCAGAGTTGGCGACCCTCAAGGCCTACCTGAATGATAATTTGGATAAGGGTTTCAACAGGCCCTCTACATCCCCTGCGGGGGTAGGTATCTTTGTCGAAAAGGACCGGACTTTGAGACCTTGCATAGACTATAGGGAGCTCAACAGGATTACAGTTAAGAATCGCTATCCTCTGTCCCTGGTTCCAGAAATGTTCCAGAGATTGGGCTCCGCTGTTGTCTTTACCAAATTGGATCTCCGAGGAGCATATAACTTGGTCCGAATCCACGAATGCGATGAATGGAAGAGCGCTTTCCGCACTCGATTCGGGCATTATGAGTACTTAGTTATGCCCTTCTGGTTGTGTAACGCGCCCGCCACCTTCCAGCACTTTGTAAATGATGTCTTCCGGGATTATTTGGACTTGTTCGTCATCATTTACTTGAACGACATCTTGGTTTTCTCCTCCTCCCTTGAGGAACATCGCAAACTTATCTCCTCAGTCTTGGCTCGTCTGCATCAACACGGGCTATATGCCAAAGCGGAGAAATGCTCCTTCGAACAGTCCAATATCCATTTCCTCGGACTAGTCATATCAGTAACGGCCATCAATATGGACCCACAAAAGGTCTCCACTATCCTGAACTGGCCGGCACCATCTGACAGGAAAGGGGTCCAACGTTTTGTGGGTTTTGCAAATTTTTATAGATGCTTCATCAAGGGGTTTTCTGCCATTATCGCCCCAATCACCCAGCTTACAAAACAGAATGTCCGCTACCACTGGTCTCCGGAAGCACAGGCAGCGTTCAAGACTCTGAAGGAGTTGTTCACTTCTGCCCCTATTCTCAAGTACCCTAACCCTGCCCTGCCTTATGTCCTGGAAGTGGATGCATCTGAGATTGCAGTAGGGGCTATCCTTTCACAAAGACATGGCTCCAAGGCCTTTTTTTTCCAAGTGGCTTTTTTTTCTCGTAAACTGTCTGCCCCGGAAAGTAATTATGACGTAGGCGACAGAGAACTCCTGGCCATCAAGTCAGCCCTGGAAGAGTGGCAGTACCTGCTTGAGGGAGCCACGCATCCCATACTCATATACACTGACCACAAGAATCTGGAATACTTGAGAACGGCAAAGAGATTGAGACCACGACAAGCCCGTTGGGCTCTATTCTTCTCCAGATTTCAGTTTCATCTCACCTACAGGCCAGGGTCAAAAAACATCAAACCGGACGCTCTTTCTCGGATGTTCAGCGGGCCAGGAGATGTCACACCACCTGACACAATTTTGCTCTCACAGAACTTTCTGCTCACCCAGGAGGACCTGCTCTTGCAGATCAGACGCTCCCTGGCAAGCTCCTCCAGTCCTTCGGACTCCAGATTACAGGCAAGGAATGGTCTTTGGTGGTACGTTAACAGGCTTTTTGTACCAGCAGGTCAGCGAGTGGCTGTTTTAGGACTTTGCCACGACCACAAGTTGGCTGGCCATTTTGGGGCACGCAAGACAATGGAACTGCTCTCACGCACCTTCTGGTGGCCAAAATCTGATGAGGACTGCAAAAGCTATGTCAGAACCTGCTTGGTCTGTGCCCTCAATAAGTCTGACAAGGCCCAAGCCTGGGGTCTTCTGAACCCACTTCCGGTACCTTAACGCCCATGGTCCCAAATTGCCATGGACTTTATTGTGGAACTGCCCCTTCCCAGGGGTTTTCTACGGTATTTGTGGTCGTTGACCGCATGACAAAAATGTCACATTTTCTGCCCATGAGGGGCACACCTACGGCTGCTGAAACAGCAGAGACTTTCATCAAGGAAGTAGTCCGACTACATGGAGTCCCCATCAATGTTGTCTCGGACCGAGGAGTCCAATTCACCTCCAGGTTCTGTAGAGCCCTGTGCTCCTCCGTAGGAATCAAACTATCATTCTCCTCTGCATACCATCCCCAGACTAATGGGCAAACGGAGAGGACAAACCAGACTCTGGAGCAGTACATCCGATGTTTTTCCTCCTTCTCCCAGGATGACTGGATTTCTCTGTTACCTTTGGCCGAGTTTGCGTTTAACAACACTATCCACTCGGGCCCCAAACAGTCTCCATTTTGGTCTAATTATGGGTTCCACCCAGTATCTTGTTAAATGGGAGTGTTACGGACCTGAGGAAAATTCCTGGGAGCCAGAAGCAAATGTTCATGCAGAGGAGCTGATTCAAGCCTTCAAAAGGAACCGCCAAGAAAGAAGTGTCCGTTTGGGCATCCGGAGGCTGCCCCTTGGTTGGGGGGGGCAATGTTAGAAGACTGTGCTGAGGGTTGATCGCATTTGATTGTTGTTTCCTCTTGCCCTGGAGGAGGCGGGGCCGGCAGCCCTATTTAAAGTGTGCTTCCTGCATCAAGTGCTGTCCGTTCTACAGCATGTGAGTGTTCCTGAGCAATCTGATTTCCTGTTTACCTGATCCTGCGACCCGGCTTGACCTTGACCTTGTTGATCTCTGCCTGCACTGACCCCCAGCTTGCCTACGACCACTCTTCTGCCTGATCCCTTGTACTTCGCTGCCAGCCTGTTGACAACCCTGCCTGCATCTGACGACCCTTCTGCCTGAAGCCTTTGCACCGCATTGCCCATCAGTGCTGCCTCATTAGCGCACTTCAATGAAGGAGAAAAATTACCTGTTTTCAAAATTTTATAACAAACTATGAAATTGTTTTTGTTTTTTAAATCTTGGTCTTTTTTCCATTTTTTTTTTAGCAAAAAATAAAAAATCCAGCAGCGATTAAATACCACCAAAAGAAAGCTCTATTTGTGTGAAAAAAAAATGATAAAAATTTCATTTGGGTACAGTGTAGCATGACAGCGCAATTGTCATTTAAAGCACATCAGCGCTGAAAGCTGAAAATTGGCCTGGGCAGGAGGGGGGGGGGTTTAAGTGCCCAGTAAGCAAGTGAATAAATCATAATGTCAACAGAAACTACCCATATGGCCCTAATCAAAAGTTTACACACCCTGGTGATTTTGGCCTGATAACATGCACACAAGTTGATACAAAGGGGTTTGAATGGCTATTATAGGTAACCATCCTCACCTGTGATCTGTTTGCTTATAATTAGTGTGTGTGTATAAAAGGTCAACGAGTTTCTGGACTCCTGACAGACCCTTGCATCTTTCATCCAGTGCTACACTGACATTTCTGGATTCAGAGTCACGGGGAAAGCAAGAGAATTGTCAAAGGATCTGCTGGAAAAGGTAGTTGAACTGTATAAAACAGGTAAGGGATATAAAAAGGTATCCTAGGAATTGGGAATGCCAATCAGCAGTGTTCAAACTCTAATCAAGAAGTAGAAAATCAGGGGTTCTGTTGAAACCAAACCACGGTCAGGTAGACCAACTAAAATTTCAGCCACAACTGCCAGGAAAATTGTCCGGGATGCAAAGAAAAACCCACAAATAACTTCAGGTAAAATACAGGACTGTCTGAAAACATGTGGTGTGGCTGTTTTAAGATGCACAATAAGGAGGAACATGAAGAAAGATGGGCTGCATGGATGAGTCGCCAGAAGAAAGCCATTACTACGCAAATGCCGCAAAGTATTCCGCTTACAATATGCCTAACAGCACAGACAAGCCTCAAACCTTCTGGCACAAAGTCATTTGGAGTGATGAGACCAAAATTGAGCTTTTTTGGCCACAACCATAAACGTTACATTTGGAGAGGAGTCAACAAGGCCTGTGAAACATGGAGGTGGATCGCTAATGTTTTGGGTATGTGTGAGCTACAAAGGCACAGGGAATTTGGTCAAAATTGATGGCAAGATGAATGCAGTATGTTATCAAAAAATACTGGAGGAACATTTGCATTCATCAGCCAGGAAGCTGCGCATGGGATGTACTTGGACATTCCAACATGACAATGATCCAAAACATAAGGCCTAGTTGACCTGTCATTGGCTACGGCAGAATAAAGTGAAGGTTCTGGAGTGGCCATCTCAGTCTCATGACCTCAATATCATTGAGTCACTCTGGGGAGATCTCAGCCCTGCAGTTAATGCAAGACAGCCCAAGAATTTCCAAGAACTGGAGGCTTTTTACCAAGAGGAATGGGCAGCTTTACCATCTGAGAAGTTAGAGCCTCATCCACAAATACCACAAAAGACTTCAAGCTGTCATTGATGTAAAAGGGGGGCAATACATGGTATTAAGAACTGGGGCATGTAAACTTTTGATCAGGGTAATTTGGGTAGTTTCTGTTGTCATTATGATTTAAAAAGAGTAAGCACAGTTGATTGATAATAAATGCCAAACACTAACCATGAGTAAAAGAAACGTTTTTTGTGTTCATTCATATTCTCTGAAAAATGGCCAAGAAATCATAAATTCTGCCAGGGTGTATAAACGTATGAGCACAACTGTATAAAGAAAATAATAAAAAGTATACTAAATGAATTAATATGTAAAACTTCAACAATCCATGTGACAAAATCTAAATATAAAGTTCATAAATCAAATCCAGTGACTGGACATTTTGGAAGTCACTAAAATCCAAAGTGCAAAAGAATCCAAACATGCTTGTGCTCCTCCAACCTCACAAGCTGCTCACCTCACATCTCATAGAGTCTGTATGTGTTATTAGCCAGCACGGCTCAGCGTGCCATCCTTGTGAGTAGTGTTTTTAAAAAATTAAATCTTCTAAACGGGGAACACTAGGGTCTGTCTTCCTTCTTTTTATATACCCATCTTATCTGGCAAGACGTTTGTGGTCCATGTCCCATTGGAGCGGGTGTTTGGAGGGAAGGAGGTGATTACCAACAGCTCGATTATCCCCAGAGGGGAACACTCCTGATTAGACTGTGATGTGAGCAGCCTGTGAAGTTGGTGGAGGAGAGCAAAAGCACGTTTGGATTTTTTTTGCACTTTGGAGGTTTTGGAAGTCACTACAGTCACTGGTTTTCATTTATGAACTTTTATATTTTGTCATATGGATTATTGAACGTTTACATATTCATTTAGTATACTTTTTATTATTTCCTTTATATGCATTTATATTGACTATTTATTGATATCCATAGTGCAGCACTGCTTTTTGTTTTTTTAGACAGAAGAGAGAGGTCTGACATAAGAGTGTCATGCATCTCCTCTCCTGCCTGGACTCAGAGCCAATTTATGTAGAGGTATTCAATCTGATTTAGAGTTGCCATTGCTGAAATGTTTGCCTCTGCTCTTGGGGTTATTATCAGGTTTGGAACCCCTGAAAGCAGCCTGAATATAGTATTTAGCTATATTGCTCTTGGTCTTAGTTATTTACTTGTCCTATGTGTACTGTTACTGTCTATTACTTTCACAGAAACCTTCTTGTAAAGACCATTTCTATTTTTTATCATAACGTGTGTGTTTCTCATTGGTCCTTGCACTTACACTATTGCCAGGTGTGCCAGAGGGGGCTGAGACTGTTATTGGGGTTGAGAGGCAGAGTACGGAATGAAACATACTTAAGCGGCTCCCTTTGGAGGTAGCACTACACGTGGGGGCTCGTCCGGGATAATACCGTTTCTCTGCAATCAGCTCCTCAAGACAGCACCCCTGCAAGTGCCAAGATGGACCCTACTGCTGCAGCCCAGTGGTGTGATGAAAAAGGCGCTCACCCAGAGTCGAGCATAGTGATTGAACAGATTAGCCAGGAGGTGAAGACATTGATTTCAGACCAGAAGATGTGGTTGATTGCTGTCAGGCCAGACCAAGAGGCCTCTTGCATCCATGTGCTGCTAGAATGGAAGCAAGGGATCCCTGACTGCTTCCGAGGGTCCAGTGTGCAATTGGCTGACCAGGCTGAGTTTCGCCTAATACAGTCACACACACCAGACACGTGTCTGGCAAGTACAGGCTAAGTTAAGGCCACAAGGGAAGAGGTCCCTTCCATGCCATTTTTGGTCATGATTGGGCTGGAGTTCTTCGCTGTTTTCGGGGACTTTGTGTCAAAATTTCCAAGGGACACTCCAACGTGCTCTGGAAGTGAGTACCAGAAACTCAGGCCCTTTTCTGGAAGACAACCAGTGCCTACGGGGGGGGGGGATAGTTTTGAAGAGTGGCTGGACCAAGCTCTGAATAAATGGGACATCCCTGAGACCCACAAGAAGCAGAGAATTACAGGGAGTCTAAGGGGTCCAGGATCAGCAGCTATCCGCAATTTGAAGCTCAGCAAGAAAGATTGTCACTCAAGTTGTATTTGGGTGCATTGAAAAGGCCTCCAAACTCCTCTACCGGTTTGAGCATACTTACCAGAACAAAGGGGAGAAATTATCCTATTTTATGTGAGGCATCTGGATAAGATTTAGCATCAACTCTTATTGAAGAAGGGTTTGGACTACCCC
>BLSH010421765.1:147211-157523 GCA_018402905.1 Glandirana rugosa
GGTCCGTAATCCATGTTTGGCCTATCATAGAATTTTGGTCGAAGATGTTTCCTTTGTAAGTACTATGGAAACACTTAAGACTATCTGGTCAGGGAGGTCAACGGGATTAAGACTAAAAAAAAAAAGTTTATAAAATAATCAAAAATTGTTATATGTAAAATTCTTCTCGTAACATCTTAGTTATTGTCAATAGTCTAATCTTTCAAACCCCCATACTACAGTTTACTCTGTGGAACTTACTTGGTGCAATCTGGTTGGTCCTACAGTTGGCTTACTAATTTTTGGTATAACATATATAAACATGTTCTGTTTCTCTGTAAACATTTGTATTTGCATTGTCTCATTTGACATCATACCCCCAAACTTTCTAATCTGATAACTGTTATTGATTCTACAATGCTCTTCTTAAAATGTATATTGTTAAAAACTAATAAAATATTTGAAAAAAAAAAATCAGAATTAGGGCAACTGGAGGGACTGGTCTATCAGAATTCACAAAGGTATCATGAATGTTTCCTTTGTAGAAGCTGGTTTTAAGATACTATCCGGTTTGTACCTAATGCCTGGTCGTTTGTGGAAAATTTACCCTGGTTCCTCTGGTGCTCTGTTTCTGGGCCAGGTGGGAGCAATATACCATGTGTACCATCCGTGTATGGGACCCGAAAAGCAATCACCGTCGTCAGGATTTCTAAGGGCAAAAATTTATGCCTTCACCCCGCACTACCTATCTCAGTTGCGGAGGCCATGAAATGCCCAGATAGCAAAAAAAAAACCTGAAATGACCCCATTTTGGAAAGTAGACACCCCAAGGAATTTGCTGAGTGGCATGTTGAGTCTATGGAATATTATTTTTTTTGTCACAAGTTTCGTGGAAATTACAATTTTATTTTTTCACAAAGTTGTTACTAAATCATATATTGCTTGAACATGCCATGGGTATATGTAAAATTACACCCCAAAATACATTCTGCTGCTTCTTCTGAATACGGGGATACCACAAATGTGAGACTTTCTGGCGGTCTAGCCACGTACAGGACCCCAAAAACCAATCACCGCCTTCAAGCTTTCGAAGTGTGTAAAAAGGTGATTTTACTCCTCACTCCCTATCAGTTTCGTAGGCCATGGAATGCCCATATAGCACAAACCCCCCCCCCCCCCCAATGACCCAATTTTGGAAAGTAGACACTCCAAGCTATTTGCTGAGAGGCATGTTGAGTATTTTGGAGGTCTCACTTTTTGTCACAAAGTTTTGGCATTTTAAAAAAGTAATAAGAAAAAAATTCTGTTTATTTCTTCCTTTTCCAAAACAAATGAGAGCTGCAAAATACGCACCATGCCTCTTAGCAAATACCTTGGGGTGTCTACTTTCCACAATGGGGTAATTTGGGGGGGGGGGGGGTTGTGCTACCTTGATATTTCAGGGCCTCCAAAAACATGATGGGTATGGAGAAGTGAAATCACCATTTTATGCCCTTAGAAAGCCTGAAGGCGGTGATTGGACTTTGGGGTTCTGTACACGGCTAGGCTCCCAAAAAGTCTCACACATGTCGTATCCCCTTACTCAGGAGAAGCAGCAGCATGTATTTTGGGGTTTAATTCCACATATACATGTGGCATGTGTGAGCAATATATAATTTCAGTGGCAACTTTGTGTAAAAAAAATAAAAATAAATAAAAATTGTCATTTTCCCAAAACTTGTGGCAAAATATAAAATATTCCATGGACTCAACATGCCTCTCAGCAAACAGCTTGGGATGTCTACTTTCCAAAATGGGGTCATTTGTTTTTTTTTTTTGCTATCTGATCATTTCATGGCCTCCGAAACCTGGATAGGTAGTGAGGAGTGAAGGCATACATTTTTGCCCTTAGAAATCCTGAAGGCGGTGATTGGTTTTCGGGGTCCTGTACGCGGATAGACTCACAAAAACTCTCACACATAGGGTATCCCCGTACTCAGGAGAAGCAGCAGAATGTATTTTGGGGTGTAATTCTACACATACCCATGGCATGGGTGAGCAATATATTATTTCAGTGACAACTTTGTGTAATTTTTTTTTTTTGTCATTTTTCAATCCGTTATGACAAACAAATAAAATATTCCATGGACTCAACATGCCTCTCAGAAAATAGCTTGGGGTGTCTACTTTCCAAAATGGTGTCATTTGGGGGGGTTTTGAACTGTCCTGGCATTTTATGCCCAACCTCAGCAACCCTTCTAACCACTTGAACCACCAAATCTTTTCTGACACTTTTTGTTTACATGAAAAAATACTTTTATTTTTGCTAGAAAATTACTTTGAACCCCCAAACATTATAAATTTTTTTAAAGCAGAGGCCCTACAGATTAAAGTAATGGGTGTTACGATTTTTCAAACGCAATTTTTGGGGTAAAAAACACTTTTTTTAATTTCATTGCACAAAAACATACTATTTTGCCCAAATGTTTGGTGAAATATAAAAGTTGATCTCATGCCAAGTGCATAGACACCAAACATGACATGCTTTAAAAATGACGCACACACGCAAAGTGGCGACAAACTATATACATTTTTTAAAAGCCTTTACAGGTTACCACTTTAGATTTGCAGAGGAGGTCTACTGCTAGATTTACTGCCCTCGATCTGAGGTTTGCGTTAAATTTTTTTTTTTTTTTGTTATCACAGGGATTTTAAATATCCCCTATGATAAAAATAGGTATTGTCGCATATTTTTTTTCTTTCATTTTGGGGTTTATTAAACGCTAGATCTTTCCCCAGACCTTAAAACATCTGACCACACCAAAATCAGTGTGATAAGATGCTTCCCCAATTTCCCAATGGCGCTGTTTATACTTGGTGAAACCAAAGTCACAAAATGCTCGTAGCCTCTGGTTTTCTTAGGCCATGGAGATGATTGGAGCCATTCTGGTGTTCAATCAGCTTTATGCTCAGCTGGCGGAACCACCAGCTGCATTCTCACGTTCCCCGGTGGGACAGGAGAGCGCCTGAGAAGACCAGCAACATACTAGTATGTCATTGGTCCTTGTTGGGCATATATTGTAATGTTGTTCTTTTCTTTCATGCGGCCTGTGAGTTAAATGATAAAAAGAATCAATCAGCGGATATGCCCACCATTAGAAAACCTCCCTTCATCCACCCACTTCTAATGGTGGGCATAGCCCCTTTTTAAAAAAATATACCGGAGCATAGGGGCAATCCGCCCCAATTTCCATCCACTGCCCCTATGCTCCGGTATATTTGTTCTTTTTTAACTGTGGTGGTGAAATCACCTCCAACAGCGCTGGAGTCGCTGCTTTATGAATGGTGGGAGCAAACGCTTTTGCTGTCACCCTTATTAAATCAGTGCTGCAGCTGAATGGCGTACCTGAAAAGGAATAAACAATTAATAAAACACAGTAACATAAAAAAACTACATACCTGCTAAAAAGAAAACATTATAAAACACATTAACAATAAAACATTGCAGGTAAGCATTAACATAAAAAAAATTACATACCTGCAAAGAAAACATGATAAAAACAGTAACAGGTATGCATAAACAATATTAACAATAGAGAGAGATTAGAGAAAACGAGAGAGAGAAAAAAAAAAAGAAACGTACAACTGTTTTTGTTTTTTTATTTTATTATATTTTTGTTTTTTTAACATTTTTTTTTTTTGTTGTTTTCATTTTTTTTTTTTTTTGGTACAACTTTTTTTTTTTTTTTGTAACTAAAACTAACTGGTTCCAGGTTTGGGTCTCTCAAAATGCACTGGCATCTTTGTAGGCCCTATGTAAGTGTGCCTATCACTGTGTCTGCTGCACCCTACGCTAATAATTCACTAATGTGTGATAGCGTTCAAAACATTCATCGATGCAGAGACCAGGCTGGTCAGGACAGGTGGGGCAATAAGTGCGGGTGTCCGGCTAACTGCATTCACATTCTGGAGTGGGGGTGCAGCACCATCTGGAAACAGAAGGGCTGTGACGATCTCTTCCATGAATTTGAGGAAGGATCCCTTCCATCCTGACGCTTTGTATAAGACATGAGTGTTCAGCAAAGCCAATTGAAAAAAGGTATATAGACACTTTTTTGTACCAGCGTCTAGCCTTGTGGGTAATTAGGTACAGCACCAATAACTGATCATTGAGGTTTACCCCTCCCATATTTAGGTTATAATTGTGGACACAGAGGGGTTTCTCCACAAGACCAGTCGCCGTAGAAATTTGGACGGTCGTATCTGCATGAAGGGAGGTCAGAAAGAAAACATTCCGATTGTCCCTCCACTTCATCACGAGCAAATTATTACACTTCAAGCAGGCCCTCTCCCCCAGTCTAAGACGGGAATCTACAAGCCGTTGGGGGAAGCCCCGGCGATTAGGTCGCATGGTGCCACATGCGCCAATTTGCTGATCAAACAAGTGACTAAAAAGTGGCACGCTCGTGTAATAATTGTCAACATACAAGTGGTACCTCTTTCCGAATAAGGGTGATACCAAGCTCCACACAATCTTGCCAGCGCTCCCTATGTAGTCTGGGCATTCTTCTGACTCTACGTGACTATCTTTGCCCTCATAAACCATGAAACTACATGTATAGCCTGTTGCCCTGTCACGGAGCTTATACATCTTGAACCCGTATCTGGCACGCTTGCTAGGGATGTACTGCTTGAAAGCAAGACAGCCAGAAAATTTAACCAAGAACTCGTCCATGCCCACAACTTGTTTGGAAATAAAAAGTGCGGCGAACTTGGTGTTGAAGTGGTTTATGAGGGGCCGAATTTTGTAGAGCCGGTCAAATTCAGGGTCACCCCGTGGACGACTGAGTTCATTGTCACTGAAGTGCATGAACCGCAAAATGTGATCGTATTGTGTCCTGGCCATGCAAGCAGAGAACACAGGCATATTGTGAATTGGCTCAGTGGACCAATGTGACCGCAACTCAGTTTTTTTAGTTATGCCAATGAGGAAGGAAAGGCCCAGAAAGGTCTTAAATTCTGGAACCGTGATTGGTTTTCAGTCTCTGGCAAGTGTCAAAAGGGGATTAGCGGCGATGAATTGACCAGCATATGAATTGCTTTGGTCCACTATAGATCTATAAAGAAAATACAGCGAATAAAAATCAAGGGCTGTAAAATCAGCTGTATTCACCGTGATTCCGGGTTGGGCTGTGAATGGGGGCACTATGGGTTTTGCGGGTCTGTGTTCGTCTTCTTTGTTGCTGTGGGACACTGCTCGTGCTAGCCACACCAGCTTGAACTGCACTTATGGGACTCGCCACGTCACCATGTGATACTGCTGTGCTGGTTCGTCTATGACCAGGATGTACTAGGCCGCTGGTGCTTGCCAGGTCACCAGAAGGAGTAGTGGTGCTAGTACTGGCTCTCTGCTCCATAGGAGAGCCCTGCAGTTCATGCACCTCAGCGACAGCAGAACGGGGTCTGGTACGCCTGACCCTAGCAGGGACCACAACTCCGTCATCAGAGCTATCTGACAGGGTGCCGCTGCTCTCTACAGGTTCATATGCTGAGCCTGATTCTGACAGTGAGGCTTCTCCATCGCTCTCATCTGTCATACTCAGCATAGTGTAGGCCTTTTCGGTAGTGTACCTCAGATTGGACCTTTTGGACTTTCTAAATTTATAGGTATGAATCGTATAAAAGAAAATCACCGCACTTGCTTGCCTAGACACAAGACAGCAGCCAGCACAACACCATGACAACCAGTGCAATTAGTAGGGACAATAATAGTGCAGCGCTATCTCTAAACTGGATATTCAAGCATAATGAATGATATCCTAATTGTCAATAGGTATCAACAGATGCATCAAATGTGGACTATCCGGTACATGGTGCAGGAAGATGATAGAAATATCTACCACACTCAGGTATTTGAATAGGGTTGGTATACTCAGTTCAAATCCAAAATACCATTAGGCTAAAATGTGATCAAACACATCAAGGTAAACCAAGCCCACAAAGTAGCAGATGATAAGTGATGCATACCACTCTAAACAGTTCATGTAAAAGGAAAAAAGGTAATTATATAGTCCCAAACGGTGAGCAATGGATGAATTGGAAAAACTCCACTAATACACCGTTCACTCCAATTCCATGTGTTAGTATGATCCACTACCAAGTGCAATGAACACTTACCGGAAGTCAGTAGTGCACGCGCCGTGAGCGTGCGCTCACGGTGCGCAATCACGGCCGCCATCCCCTGACGCCGTTTCTCGATAACGAACCACCTTGCCGCCGTCATGCAGGCGGCGGTTTGGCAAGTGGTTAAACAATACGACACAGACTAAAGCAAGTTCAAGGCGTAGTACCTGAAATTGACCACAAGATGTCACATGTGATCTCTTTGATCTGTGATCAATGTAAATCTTTCCGTGTATGTGTGTAAAAATCGTGCCCAACTCAAATAAAGTGCAAATTCAATAAAGAAGCAATTCCTAATCGAATAAGGTGAGTATAACAAAACTGCTAAATGCAAATAAAGAATTTGTGCAAATAAATTAATAAAAAATCAATAATATTTGTGCATAAATATAAGATTTAGAAGGTGTAAACAATGATGAATAGACCAAAATCAGAGTAAAGTCTGTTATAAGTATAGATAAATATTGAATGATAGTGAGAAATTCACATTAGTCCCAGAGTAGGAAGTTTTCTCAAAGACAAAGAGGTAAAGAAGTTCCAAGTGATCTATATATTTGCTTCAATCACACGTTAAGTCACTGCACACAAAGAAACAAAAGACTTCCACCAAAAGGAGGAGAGAAAGGGACAGAGTGGTACAGCCCGCTGACTGATATCCCGTCACTCTTCACCCGTTGTGTACCCTAGCCTCTCACCTCCCAGAGCGACCCCGATGGGTCTAATAGAGCCTTTAAGAAAGATACATTTTCTCCCCTCAATCACCGATGATACCTCTCTCTAATCGGATTATGTATGGGGGGGGGTAGCAATGGTCATCAGATCCACCTGGAATCCACGGTCTCACTTGATACTCAGCAGTACTCCTCCACACTCAGCCGCTCATACATAAGGATTAGGGGAACTCCATAGTGTAGTATGTAAAACTCCACATTTATTCCAAATAAAATAAATTACATTTAAAATGTAGCAAACAGCTTCATTCAGCAACAGGTAGCATAAAACGATAGGACTTCCTGTCTCGGCTGCGACCGGAAGTGATGTCACCTGGCTCCTCCCGATGCGTTGCGTCACAGATCACGTGACTAAGGGTTAGGATGTTGTGGGGTTGTTTTTCAGGGGTTGGGCTTGGCCTCTTAGTTCCAGTGAAGGGAACTCTTAAGGCGTCAGCATACCAAGACATTTTGGACAATTTCATGGTCCCAACTTTGTGGAAACAGTTTGGTGATGGCCCCTTCCTGTTCCGACCTGACTGCACACCAGTGCACAAAAACAACAGAGAGCGTTCCTTTGCTCCCACTGGGGACAAAACTTTGGGACCCCTTCCAGGTTCATCTCTTGAGGCTTATTCAGTCCAAATATTGACCCTGTCTTTCTATCATGCAGCTGCATTTTCTATATTCCAATACAGGTATAACCTCCAGTCTTGATTATACAATTTTTAACTGCAATATAGCACCCCATTGCCTTTACACATATATAAATCTTTGTACTTAAATACTCATTATATATTTTGCACTCTGTCAGCGCCCCCTGGATCCCAGCATACACCTCTCAGGTGACCGGGCTGCGTCCGCGTAAGATCTGCTGCTTCTCTTTCTTTCTTGAACCTCTTCTTCACCTTTTGCGGTTTTTAACGTGCTCATCAGACACACGCGATCCACTGAGGGATTGTAAGTAGCTGCCTCTGCAGAAAACACCTGGATAATTGCCTTCAATTATGGTGAAATAGGTGTGGAATGTTCTAATATATATTCTTAATTTTGTAGACTGACCCTGAAGAAAGAGTCCGATAGTGACTCGGAAACGCATCGGTGTTTCGGTTGACTGTATGCTATAATATATTGTTATTGAATTATCCCATATTATTGGGGGATGTACAATTTTTCTCTGATGTAAACATTTTATGATTGTGTACTCTTTTTATGACGTACTAATTTTCTACTTAAAGCAGAGTTCCACCCACAATTTTTTTATTTTTTTTGGCATCCACTCTTTTAATACTAAATAGATGTAACCTTTTGTTTCCTTACTTTTAAACCGCCTAGTAATTACATGTATTTTTTTACTCACAATTTCGTTTCTCTCACTGCTGGACTTTTCCATTTTAGGTGAGGGCATCTGAAGCCCATCCATAGTCTCCTGGCATCTCTTCCTGAAAGAAGTACATGGTGGGTAACCATCATGCACTCCTCGATCTCGGTCCACCTTAAATCGTGTCATTTCCTGTCTGGAAATAACAGGATTTTACAGTACGGGGAAGCCCACTGACTCCTGGGAAATGATGAGTCACATCTCCCAGGAGGCCAGGGGAAGCAGTAAGTGAGGAGAAGAGCCTAGGACCTAATAGGGGCAGATTACAGAGACCACCTAGCAACAAGCGACTTAGGGTGAGTATAAATTGTTTTTCCTTCAAAGGTAAGTCTATATAGGCAAAGGACTTGAATGATGTAAAAAAAAAAAATTCTGGGTGGAACTCCACTTTAATAAAAATGTATACAATGTTAATATAGTCTGTGCCACTTTTGAGCCTATAAAGTCCAGTTTTCTCCTTGGAGTAATGTGTAATATTTAGTGCACAAAAACAAGATTCATGAATGAGCGAGTTTGGGGTGGAGGAACTTGATTGGCCTGCACACCTTTGGGATGAACCAGGCCTTCTTGTCCAGATCATTGCCTGACCTCACAAATGTGCATCTTGAAGAATGGTCAAACATTCCCATAGACATACTCCTAAACCTTGTGGACAGCCTTCTCAAAAGAGTTGAAGCTGCTATAGATGCAAAGGGTGGGCCAACTCATTATTGAACCCTACAGACTAAGACCGGGATGCTATTAAAGTTTATGTGCGTGTAAAGGGAGGTGTTCCAATACTTTTGCTAATATAGTGTATTTTATGTTTTTAGCGACTAAAATTGCATCGTGACCACTTGGAAGAGCCCAGTAGTGAATTTATCAGTGATGAAAGAACCGAATGTGGATAATGATCAACAAAAAGAAAGCATCTTACGCGATACTTCTACAAGCTATATGCAGTCCCCTTCTTAATAACCTTCTTTATGGTGGCTGGGTCTGGTGCTCAGGCGGCTGTAGTTCTTTCCTTTTTTTTTCTTTTGTTCCTTTGAAGGTACGATGATCTCATGTTGATCATGATGGGTTGTATTGTATTCTGAGGGTATGCCTACAATATTTCCAGATGCAGAATAAAGCGGGCACCTGGCTCCAGCTTAACCTTTACTTATTGATCTAGAACACTCGCTCCCCAGTTTTCTACTTGACTATCATTAGTCCATATATGATGGTATATTTAGACTTATACAATTTTACTGTATTCACCATGTGTGCTTTTATTGTGTATTTCTCTTTGCTGTGTCTCGTCTGTGTTGCAGGATTTTACCTGAAATTGCCATGAAAGACCTACTGCTGTATTATTATTCTACTGTTTAAGACTAAAAAACATTGAAAAATAAATAATTAAATAAATACTATAATATGAAACATGTCATTTACTAAAACTGGGGCACACAGAATCTGGTGCAGCTGTACATAGTAACCAATCAAGTTCTAGGTTTTATTGTTATAGCTTAATTGAACAAGCTGAATTTAGAAACTGATTAGTTACTATGCATTAGATTCTGTGTGCACCAGTTTTAGTAAATGTACCCATGTTTAACTTACAGTGAACCTGTGCACAGATAAATCACTGTATTTACATATTCTGAAAAAGCAGAAACACTTTAACCACTTCCATACCAGCCAGTCACATGCACTGGGCCCGCAGAGCAGCGATCAGGGACGAGGCGTGCCACCCTGACACAGCCCTTCCCCGATTGGGATAAAGCTATTTACCATGTGACCGGCTGTGTCCAATTACCAGCCCATCAGAGTACCCTGTCACCAGCTCATTAGAGTACCCAAGTACCTATCTGCTGACCATCAGAGTACCCTAGCACCTGTCACCAGCTAATCAGAGTACCCAAGTACCTGTCACCAGCCCATCAGAGTACCCGAGTACCTATCTGCAGACCATCAGAGTACCCGAGTACCTATCCAGCCCAGAGTACCCGAGTACCTATCTGCAGACCACCAGAGTACCTGTTTATAGCCCAGAGTACTCGTGTACCTATCTGCAGCCCATCAGAGTACCCGAGTACCTGTCTCCAGCCCAGATTAC
>BLSH010421828.1:0-10700 GCA_018402905.1 Glandirana rugosa
ACCCGAACCCGGACTTTTTTTGAAAAGTCCGGGTCCGGGTCTGGGTCCCGGACACCCCAAAGTTCGGTACGGACCCGAACTTTACAGTCCGGGTTCGCTCAACTCTAGTTATAACCGATCGGATAGTAATAGTGATGATATTACCCTACCATGTCCATTTCAAAGAATTCTAAGTGAGGAATGTCTTTGAAGTCGCAAAGTTCTCTGGAGTTGTGTCGAGGAGACATTTTCATCGCCTGGGAATTACTGTACAGGTAATATAGGTAAACACTTTGTATATTCTGTTTAGGAAAAAAAAAACAGTTAGTAGACATAGGGACGATGAGTCAACAGCCTAGTTTCGGGCTTTAAGGATCAGTTTCTATCATTGTTTTAGATGGCAAATCTACCCAATCTCAGTTATTGCGTTATAAGAAGAGGGGTAATAGTGCCAACTGTTAATTGGGAAAATGAAGCTCCTGTAAAACTTTGGGTAAACAAGTATAACTGTGTTAAAAATAGAACGTAGAACAGGTGTTGGAATTAAACCAGGAGAGGATATTCTTAGGGTGTCTTTAACATTGTTCCTTGGTTCTAAGAATTTTAGTTGCTGGTGAGCATCTTCCATTATGATTCACTTTCCTGCTGTGTTTGCCTTTTGCATCAGGTGAGCTGTATGAAGAAGGGTCGGGTGAAGATGGATCCTGATTGATTGGAGGAGGGAGTAGAAATTCAGCATACCAGTCTGGGGGATCTATGAGATCTAATTGTAGGTTTTCGCAGAAGGTGCTCAGTTCATCGGGAGTTCAGAGAATGAATTGTTTACCATGGAATGTTGCTTGTAGAGCAAATGGAAATTTCCATATATAAGCAATGTTTTTTCTTTCAGAGCTTCGAGCAGTGGGTTAAGCGCTCTCCTGTTCTTCAGTGTGATCAGAGATAAATCTTGGTAGAGGAAAATTTATTTTTTGTTGAACACAATGGCGTCATTTTGTCTTGCTCTGTGGAGAATTTCCTCTTTTAATGCAAAACTTGTTAAGCAACAAATTATATCTCTTGGGGGTGCATCTTCTGAAGCTCTTGGTTTAAGTGCCCTGTGTGCATGATCAAATTCTATTGGTGATTTGGCTGGTCTGTCGATCAGATTGTTGAATATAGAACACAGTGCAGGTCTGATCTGTTTGGCAGAGATGGTTTCTGGGATCCCCCTCACTCTGATGTTGTTCCTTCTCCCCCGGTTATCAAAGTCCTCCAGTTGTCTATTCATCATAATTAGGTGTTGTGATTGGATGCTGGTGACATTATCTAGTTTAGATATGGCTTTACCTGCCTGCCCATTTATTGGAGGCAATTTGCTCTGTGAGCATTAAGATGTCTGCTTTTAGATCTGTTATAGCCGTAGAGAAAGAGTTCTTAATGTCTGCTGCGATGTCTGTCATATTAGCATATGTTAACGGAGTGTTTTGATGTGCGTTGTGTCTTACCAGGTCTTCTGAAGCAGCTAGAGAGATGTTGTCATCATCTTCCTCCATCTCTCTTACGTTTTTCTTAGACGGTGCCATCTTATCTTCTCCTCTTTTACCTTTATAGGAGTATTTCTGGAAATAAGATGGGATTTGTTTATTGTTAAGTGAAGAGGAGGAATGAAGCGATCGGCCCAGTGTTCCTGTGTTAAAATGTTTGTCCATAGTTTTAGTGTAATACAAAATATAACAGGGTCCTATTGTGCCTTCTAGCATCTGGCCTGCAACAACAGGATAAATTAGAAGTGCATCTTGCTTGAAGTAAGCTAACAGAGATAAATGTCTTTTCGTGATTGAGTGCTATGCACTGCTGTGTTCTGCTGGGAGTACCAAGATGGCTACTTCCTCTAGGCCTTCATATATGAGAATCCACCGGACAATATGAGAAACTGGACAATCCGGGTGATCTAATCTGATCTAATTTAATCAGGTTGGTGGATCTTTTCCAACTATGTTCAATAGGGCTGGATAGTATTCAACACATACAAATAGTTTAGTGTTTAATGAACGGGCCTGGTAGCACAGTTCTAGGCTGCGTTGGAGCCCCAGGTTTATCTCACTGAATCAGTCCCTTTTCACCTGTACTGGATGTGCAGAGAGACTCGGGAGGGTGTCTGTACCTTTAGGATTATGCAGACCATTACCCTGTTTGGTCCGAGAGGTGTGGAGCCGCGTCTGTCGTAGGCCGTTGCGGCTATCTGAAAATTTAGGCTGGGGATGAAGTTGTGGTCTGGGCCACAGCGGATCAAAGTGGAATTTCAGCTGCAAAATTAGATTTGGCTGGTAGCTTGGGCTCAGTGTTTGTGGGCTGAGGTGTTTTTACCTCCTTTCCAGCTCTGTGATGCCCGGATTCCAGTGGATTCTCTTGTCTGCGATCGGAGCTCCTGTATCACACGTCCTCCCGCTGCTCACGCCAGGTCACGCGATATATATATTTTTTAGCAGACCCCCTAGGTGGTCGTTGCAACTTTTTATGTCACACAGTATTTGCGCAGCAATTTTCCAAAGTGTTTTTATTTGGAAAAAAACCCACTAAAGTTAGCCTGATTTTTTGTATAATGTGAAAGATGATATTACGCCAAGTAAATAGATACCTAACATGTCATGCACACTTGTGGAATGGCGCCAAACTTCAGTACTTAAAAATATCCATAAGCGACACTTTAAAAAATTTTACAGGTTAAATGCTTAGAGTTACAGAGGAGGTCTAGTGCTAGAATTATTGCTCTCGCTCTAACATTTGCGGTGATACCACACATGTGTGGTTTGAACGCCATTTACATATGCTAAAACAAGTCCTTATGCTGGTTAAATTAGAAAACTGTGAAAACTAGCCAGTGCCTCACCAGCCACTTTCCTCATCACACGTCCCTTGCTAGAGGTATCAGGGGTGTAAAAGGGGGGGGGGGGGGAATGGGTAGAGGGGTCACAATGCAGGGGTTTTGAGGGGGAAGTAATGAGTAGAGGAGTCATAGTGCGAGGGGTATCGAGGGGGAATGGGTAGAGGGTCACATTTCAGTGGGGGAGATGGGTGGAAGGGTCACAATGCAGGGAATTTCTGAGAGAAGTTATGGGTAGAGGGACTCTCAGTGGAGGTATTGAGGGGTAATGGGTACAGAGGTCACATGGGGAGGGGGGTGGGTAGAGGGATACAGGGTTTATTGAGAGGTAAATGGGAAGAGGGATTACAGTGAAGGGGGTATTGGGTGGAATAGGTAGAGGGGTTACAGTGCTGGGGATATCTGTGAGGTAGAGGGGTAGATGTATGTATCTACTGTAGAGTGAATATTGCAACAGTGCTGGGGGAAATCTGGTGTGTGTGTGTGTTGTTTAACACCTTAAGCCCCTCAAACTGTTAAGTTTGACCACATCCAGTTTTCACCACAGCACACTACGTGTGCCGCAGGTCATTGCCTCCCTGAAGCGTCCCTCATTCCCAAGTTCTAAAGTTGGGAGGAATGTAAGATGTATACATATACAGTATACACACACATATGTTTGAGCTGTGGGATGCACACTCTAATGCAATAGGCTGTGCAAACCTATGCAAATAGGGTTCATTATGGTATATAAAATAAAGCCGGCCATACATAGATCGAAATTCAGACAGTTCAGCAGTGACTGGTCGAATTTCAATCCATGTATGGGCAGGGAGGTTATACAGATGTAGATCTACCAATCAATTTTTTGTGCAAGCACCCTGTTGGATTTCCCCCACTCGATCAGTACTGCAGGCTGTAGCCTACAAAGCTGACCAGGGTATTCTGACGCTGAGGAAGTGTCCCCACTGTCAGAATACAATAGCGTGTGTGGATGGGGGAATCCAGCCAGTTTTTCTCATTGAACCCACTGGTTGAACAAAAAAACTGATTTATCTATGGGCTTCCCAACTTTCCAACCCCTTGCATTTCATAGGAAAGTTCAGTTTAAGAGCAAAATTTATTATCTATTTATTACAAGTACCTATATAGCGCCATCAATTTTACACAGCACTTTACATAATTATTAGACATTCACATCAGTCCCTGACCTCAAGGAGCTTACAATGTAAGGTCCCTAACTGCCAGCATGTCTTTGGAGTGTCGGAGGAAACCCATGCAGGCACAGAGAGAGCATGCAAGTATATGAAGGTAGTGCCATGGTTGACATTTGAACCAACAACTCTACTGCTGCCAGTGCTATTCATTTAACCATTGTGCTGCTCCTAAGAGCATGTAAAAAGCTAAGCTGAAAATGTTAAATATATTTTTCTGCTACTAGTTATGCTATGTGAATGAGAATATGTAACAAATGTACAGTAGTTGTTATCCCAATTTGGCTTCAAAAGTGAAAATACACTCTACGAAAACAGATGAAGCTGCCAAAAAAATGTTGGCTACAGTCATTCAATGCAGAATGCACTTTGAAAAATGTGTAGACTGCAGGCCTGGTGTATAGCCCAAGATCACCACTCATTATAGTTACTACTTAGTTTCATGATAGTAGCAACCTTATGGAAAAATATGTATGTTTTTGCAGGGGAGGGAGAGACAGTACAGAAGGAGGGAAGGCAAGAGAATCACAGAACTGACTTAGCTAGTATCTGAAAATACTGGAGGAGGGCACAGAAATCTCCTTGATCGATTCAGATCAAGGAACTCCAAAATCTTAGGCCACTTGTCCAACCTACTGACACAGAATTCCATGGGTTCTTTGTTGCACACCCATGTAGTTCTCCACCTGCTGCTGTAGCTGCTGCTGGTGGATGCTGCAGACTGTACACCGCAGGGTTGCTGAGGTTGGAAGAAGTATCCATACACAACCTATCCAGTGTACCATGGTGGTGGTACTGTTGCTATCACTGCCACTCTGTTAACCATTCTCAGTGGCATCTGGAGGGATGAGAACATATTGGATTGTCAAAATTAACTAATGTTTGTATTACTACAACGGTGCTGATGTTATAAAATAAAAGTGTATGCTGTGGCTATAAATTTCCATTAAGTGATCAACGTAGTGGTGATTTTTTTAGAATAAATTTGAAGAGCAATTTAGATTAATAAAAAGACAGGGTACCAGCAGGTTGCTGAGACACTTAAGGCCCATACACACGGTCCGATGGTTGGTCAACAACGGTCGTTCAACAGCCTGTTGGCCTATAATCTGATCATGTGTACGCACGATTCTACAGCCGATTTCCAATTGTTGTCCAACAGAAGTTGGACGATGAGACTAGAAAACTTGTGTTGACCAACAAGGAGTTGACCGATTGTTGGCTCGTGTGTACAGAAGTTTACCTACCAAAAGTTGGAAGTGCAAACACACATGCTCGGAATCTAAGAAGTGTTTGGTCGTGTAACCTGTGTTCCTAATTCACAAATCACATTCACCTGAAATTCCTCGTTATACGCTCGGAACACATCACTACGTTCGGCTTTGTTGGGCGATTACTTGATTCACGTTAGTACGCTAGACCAAACCACCGTCGCCCAATTTGGACAAAAGTTGGACATTCGGTTGACCAACCATCGGCTTGTGTGTATGAGGCTTAACTCACCAGTCACCCTTCACCATTCACTAGTGAGATTACTAGAAAGACCTGACAGGTTCCAAAAGGCAGCAAAGAAAATGTCTGCCTGGTTTAATTGTTTAAATTAGTCCTGATTCTGCCACAGTTTACCATCTATTCACTCTCTGGACATACCTTATCAGCTAATGTAGTGAAGTTTTGACCAGCGAATTTCACAATATCACCTAGTCTGAAGATTGGACAAAACACATCCTTTTCTGGATGGTAGAGACATTTCAGACTATTTGGCAGGTTCCCCCTATAGGATTATAAGAAAAAAGAATGTTAATACAGTAATTAATATGTAAAAGAATAGACTAATTCACTCACAGCCTTTTTACATTATGCAAGGGGCCTCAAGGCAGATGCATACTTATACAGTGGGTCCCCAGGTTACAAACAAGATAGGGTCTATAGGTCTGTTCTTAAGTTGAATTTTTTTGTAAGTCAGAACAGGTGCATTTTTTAAGTGTAGCTTCAATCAAAATAATAATTTTTAAGCTTTTTGGATAGAGTTAGTAAAGTGCTGCGCACCTGTACAGTTTTCATAAATAAGCTGCTGGCATAACAACTTCAACAAAATTGTCACAGAAATAATGGATAAATGCCACGCTAACAATAAGACAGTATTTCACCATATAGTGATAACAATAAGTGGAACGTGTAATAAACCAATATCTAAAGTAAACTACTAATTATAGTGAGTCCATAAGCTGGGCCCAGTTGAAGTCCATTTGAGACGAAACGCGTCGGGTATGAGAGTGTCCGCTCCGAACTACCGCATCCAGCTTGTGTACATATTGCTCCAGGATTTCATTTATTATTGTGATTTTACTGTAAGTGCATTACTTGGAATAAATTAGCTTTTTACCCTAAACGGTTTTACACTATGTGGAGTTTTTCTTTTCTACCATTCTACATGGTGATTGCCTGAATTATCTAAGCCTATGAGGAATTTTTCGGGATGGTCGCTGCTGACGACAGACTGAACTATCTAATATAAAGGCTGTCTTTTAATTATTGTATGGTAAGCGTATCCAACTATAAATTTTCCTGTCTGGTTATACACTATTTGTTAAGCTGGATTATGAGCTCTGTCTGGTAAGAGTACCCTACTAACTTCTGCGGTGGTGGGAATATTACACTGGATGTTTACAGATACCTGTGTGTGGACCACTCAATGACAGTCTGTGGATTTGATATGTATATGGACTTTTCAATATACATTATGGACTCACTATAATTAGTAGCTTACTTTAGATATTGGTTTATTACACATTTCACTTATTGTTATCACTCTATATGGTGAAATACTGTCTTATTGTTAGCGCTGCATTTATCCTTTAAGCTTTATGGATAGCATAGGGAAGGGTTGGATTTTAAAAATTTTGGGGTGTTGTGGAAACAAACCTTGGTGATAAAGCATCAGTGGAGAAACCTTTTTCCCATGATAATTCTTACAGGAGTGAATTTCCCTTCCTAGGGGGAGATTTCCTCTCACTTCCTGTTGTCTCCCTCCGTTTGTAAGTAGGAGTCGTTCGTAAGTCGGATGTTTGTAACTAGGGGACCGCCTGTACACACAACACAATAGTTGTGCGTATACTTATTCTGGGTAGCATCCCAAAGCACATATTCAGTAAACAAAAAAAATCACCTGCACTATAGTGTACCACAGTGCACATATGTAAATGCTCTGTGCATTGTGGTGCGCTGCTTTGTCAGGTGCTTTGTAAGGCAGGTGCATTTTTCTGTAGTTAGAACTGAACTATAAAGATCTCACCACTAGTGTTCCTAAAAGATGCAAGGAGTCGCTGAGTGGGTGAACACTTGAACTGTTTAGGATGGTGCACATAAGTCCTAGCAATAAACATGTCTGATTTGCTACCTTTTGGTCTGTTAAAGCACTTTGCTATACCTGTTCGATAATTGCAAAAAAAATACCTGATAATCAAGTCATAAATTCAGAGCTGCTTTGTCTCCTGTGCATGTGTTATCTCAAGGAATCCAATTCTTATGCTGGACTACAGAATAAATAGTGTTTGTGGTGTAGAGATGAAGGGAGTGGGAGGGGTTCAGTAGTTTAGCAAAAGACAAATAGGCAGGGCTGAAACCACTCAGTCCCCAAGAAATGATGGGCAAACATGCAAGCGTGCACTGAATATGTTTCTTTTTTTATTTTCTCCAGACACACACTCCAACCTCTTAAAATTAAAATACATGCTATATTCAATTTATAATAAAGGAGTGAGGTATAATTTCAGTCAACAATTAGAATGAGGTTGAAGTTCGCCACTACCATATCCGGTTGGTTTGATACTTAAATTCCTTGCAATTTTTTGTGCAGACTTGTCCCACAGATTTTTTGTAAAGCATAATGCACTGAATGGCCTTGGAGACATCGCCAACTGGTTTAGAAAGGCTGGTAAGCTGCTTTTTTGTTCATCGTATGACTCTGTGTCTGTTAGGAAGACTGATGTTTGACCGTTTTCTGCCTTCTGTGCGCCGTGCGTGCGCCCATGCGCCAATGGCGCCAAACGGTCTATTTAAGCTGCCTGCAGCCTGCAGCGGATGCTGTCTGTTCTACAGCATTTCCTGAAGTGTTCCGTGACTATTATTCTGAGATTTCCTGTACCTGTGACCCAGCTTGCCCTACTTTGCTTGAACTCTGCCTGCACCGACCCTCATCTTGCCTATGACCCTTCTTCTGCCTGATCCTTGTGTACCTCTGCTGCCCGCTTCTTGACGACCCTGCCTGTACCCGACTATCCACTTGCCTGCTCCCATTGTACTGCACTTGTCCACCAGTTACTGACCCGGCCTTTACGACTAACCTTCTGCCTAGCATCATCATCTGCATCTATTCCAGCCATCGTGCCCACCTGCACTCCGGAACTTCCTGTCCACTCTACCCGAACCAGGGCCGCAAGAAGTTGCCCACTGCACTGTCAGACTCCACCACCAGGTATGTGACAGAAACAGACAGCCATGTCTGAGTCTGAGCAGGGGCCCTCTCAGTTACATGAACTCAGCCTGCACTTGGAAGGGCTCACTTAAGCCGTAGGAAATTCCGGGCATTCCGTAACGCCTGTGAGTTATACCTCAGTCTTCAGCCTTGCACATTCTCCAAGGAAGTCACGAAGGTGGGGTTGGTAATCTCCCTTCTGCAAGAGGAACCCCAATCTTGGGCCCACTGGCTTCTTGAACAAGGGGCACCTGAAGTCTCTGATCTCTCCCGGTTCTTCCGGGCCATGGCCCAGTTATACGAAGATCCTCACCAGGCCGCCACGGCGGAGGCCACACTCCACGTTCTCCAGCAAGGCTCCCGACCAGTGGAGAACTATGCGTCCGAGTTGCGATACAGCCTGGAACAAGGCGGCCCTCTGTTTTCAGTTCTGGCTAGGCTTAGCTGACCCCCTGAAGGATGAGTCGGCCCTTGTCTCTGGATAAACTCATCGATCTCGCTATCCAGATAGACCGGCGCTTCAGAGAGCGCAGAGCAGAAAGTTCCGCGGAGAATTTCCGGCCTACATGGATGCAACCTCATGTCTCCGGCTTTCCTAGTTCCTCTCCTGTCTTCTCCTCCAAGCCCACCTCTCCTCCTCCGACTCAGTCTGAACCCAAGCAGCGGGGGTAGCGCATCTGGGGCTGACCCTTGAAGAGAGACAGCGCCGAAGGAACCTGGGGTTTTGCCTCTACTTCGGAGAGCCTGAGCACTTCATGGGAGCCTGTCCTGCCATGTTAGATAGAAGCCTGGCTACCTTCTCTGATCCTACACCCAACAACGATGCTCATCTTACCCTCTCCATACTCCTGCAGCTCCCTGGAAAGTCTGTGGCCGTCCATGCAATCCTCGACTCTGGAGCCTGCAGCTGTTTTGTGGACTTATCATTTGCTGCACGACAGGTGATCACCCTGTGACCTAAATCCCGCAGGATGGCAACCTAGAACCTGATGTCTGCCAGGCCGTCCCCAGTGCTTACCATGAGTTTCTGGATGTTTTTAGTAAGAAGGGGGCGGAGGCCCTTCCTCCCCACAGACCGTACGACTGCCCCATTGAGCTCCTTCCCGGTGCTGAGATCCCTTTCGGAAGGATCTACTCGCTCACAGAGCTTGAACTCAGCACTCTCAAGTCTTACATTGATGAGAATCTCAGCAAGGGGTTTATCCGCCTGTCCACCTCCCCAGCTGGGGTGGGTATCTTTTTCATAGAGAAAAAAGATTGCATGCTGCGCCCATGTATAGACTACCGGGAGCTCAATAAAGTGATGGTTAAAAACCGCTACCCTCTCCCTCTGGTACCGGAATTATTTCAATGCCTGGGAACGGCCACCATCTTCACCAAACTAGACCTCCGTGGAGCTTACAATTTGGTGCGAATCAGGGAGGGCGAATCAGGGTGGACCCCCTGTGATCAAGTCAGGAAGTGACGAAACGTTAGGGGCGTGGCCACACGGCAACCTGAGGTTGATTGAGTCACCAGCAGCCGGGACGCCGAGAGGAGAGGAGGATTCGGACGTACCACTGCTGTTTGGTAACCTGCGTACCTTATGCACATACAATGTCCTGTTGAAACTGTTTAAATGTAAGCATATATGTTTGAATAAATGAGCCAAAATTTTAAAAAGTGATACACTATGAGGGGTGTCTTTTTGATCTTTCTCCTCATGGCGATGTGAGCTGATCATCTACAGCTTGTGGAGGTGTCTGTTTGGAGGTATATTGGTGAAGGAATCCCCTGGATGTGATTGCAATTATGCACAAGCTGGCTTGAGTGCTCCTGCAGTGTTGGATTGGAAGCATACATTCTGGGTGTGATGGTCCTATGCTGAGTTCCCCACAGATATACCCAAAGGCGTTGTTTATCCATATTTCTGGTGAGCCTCCAATTTTTACCTTTTTGCACGTGGTGAACAGAGGTGGAGGACACTGATTGAAGATTATTTATATAAGTTTAAGAAGTTTTGGTTCCAGCACGGGCAATTTATTTTTCCTGGCACTGGCACTTGTTCCATGATTATTATTCTGCGATTTCCTGTACCTGTGACCCAGCTTGCCCTACTTTGCTTGAACTCTGCCTGCACTGACCCTCAGCTTGCCTACGACCCTTCTTCTGCCTGATCCTTGTGTACCTCTGCTGCCTGCTTGTTGGC
>BLSH010421828.1:26793-44559 GCA_018402905.1 Glandirana rugosa
CCTCGGGCTCGGACGGTCCTTCAAATGTGACGCGGCGCGATTAGTGTCCGTCACCCTGTAAAAGGCTACGTACCGACTACTACAGAGTGACGGACGTTAATCGCGACGTGTCACATTTGAAGGACCACCCGATCCCGTGCACGTCAACGCTTGTGAGGGCTAGGGTAGACATTACGCCTTCCGGCTGTTGTCCCTACTTAATTTATCACGTGAGTCCAGTGTACGTCCGTAGGTGACGACATAGGTTACAACTCCTTCTCTTCTCAGAGGAGGATTTTCGACTTCGTTTTTTTTTTTTCTTTTTTTTACGTCAAAATCACGGCCAAGTGTGATCTCGCCGCGCTGAACGGACTTGCATTGACTTCTATGTAAAGAAGTCTACTTGCAAGCCGCGCTGAGGTAGCCTCGAGCGGGGCGACTTGCTTTGCCCTGCAAGTCGCGCCGCTCTAGTGTGAACCGGCACTAAAACTGCATTTTTTTTCTTTTTTTTTTTTGCTTCAGCTTTTAGGAGGAGACTCTTCTCTTCCTCAACATTGGATACAGCAGTGGATGCCTGCATGTGACCTGAGTGCACTATTTAATTCATCCCTGTTGTCGGCCTTCCGCATTACAGATGGGATCGGGAGTGTTCGCAACTGCACGTGCCCTAGCCCACCAGGAAGTTTACACTGTGCAGCGCTAATCGCAGGCAGTGAGACATCATCAGCCATGCATCGGAAAATGTCCCACTGCCTGTGATTAGCGTGGCGCAGTGTAAACTTCCTGGCAGGCTCGGGCTCCTGCAGTTGCGAACACGCCCGAGCCCATGCTTAGAGAAGACCCGGAGCTTTGTGTTCACGTGATCGCAAGTAATCAACCACTAAAATTAGATATTTACCAAGCAATTTCTAATAAATGGCATGCAGGACCTTGGGGGAAAAAAGGGAAGGAATATTTAAACATTGGCTTAAAGTTAGACTTTCCTGCTATGTTAATGCACTTGCTATGACAATTTGCTTGTTTAGTTTTTATGGGCATGACAGAATTGCTAAATGTCCTCCATTCTGTGTTATTAATTACCCTAAATAGTAAAGGGAAAACAAGTCTACATTTTACAGATACTATTGGCTGGGGGGTCTCTCAGCCGAGTCTCTGCCAATTGGCTGAATGCAGTAACTACATCAGAACTTCAGCAATATAGCTATAAGACATCAAAACTAGCACTGAATAGGAGGAGGTGCGAACTATGCTCTCTAATCCTCCACCAATTCCCTCTGGCCCTTGAAAAGACATATGAGGCCAGAGGAAGATAAAAATTACAGTCTGCAGCTGTAGTGCTAGTATATAAGGTAAAGATATAAAAATTAGGCTCTAGTCCCTGGAATTTCTCTATGTATTGATGTCATTGCCAATTTTTTGCTCAACTATTGTCACAACTGCTCATCAGTTCCCTCATATAGTGTGTTAATGGTCAGTGTGTCACCTATGTAATGCCGTATTTGTCCATGTATCTTCACAGTTTAGTGCTACAGTACCATTTGTGTGAGCGTGCAAATTAGTGCTGTTTCGAGGATCCTATTACTATAAATTAATCTCCTTTATTGCTGATATTTGGATTACACCCCTGGATTACTATCTATCTATTTATCTATCTCCAAGACACCAGTACGTTCTTTTAAAGCAAACATGTCCAACTTTTGGAAACCACCTGTATGAGCTTTGAATACTTACTTCTCAAAATCAAAAAGGGGGAATCGCACACTGTTCTTGACAAAGATTGTGAAGTTTTCAGCTTCCATTAACAGAGGCCTTAAAAGTACACAAGATAAAGAAAATAATTGTATTAATGCAGTAGTAAACAGAATGTTTTTCCTGTATTTAAAAATATTCACTCAAAATTGTCTCTTTCCTATGAATTATAACTTTTTAAAATCAAGATTATTTTTTTTTTTTATTAAAGAAACTCTTTACTGAGTGAAATATAGAAACTGCCATTGCCTTGACTGTCTGTGGCTTTATTACCTTTTGTGTTACTGACCTGGAATGAAAAGTATGCAGGATCAAGAAAGTAAAGCTGGTTATACATACACTGGTGGGAATATCTAACACAAATGAGCATGAAAATTCTCAGAACATTCAAATGCGTAAATGAGAAAGTAGTTCAAGATTTCATTTGCTTTTAGCATTTTGGAATCCATGGACTTTATTTACCAAACAAAAACCACACACATTTGTAAATTTGAGAACATTTTTCTATCCTGCTCCTTTGATTCTTCTTGTCGATTAGACCCCACTAATGATTACAAAAACCAACAAATGTTCTTACAAATAAAAGATGTCAAACAAAATTCTACTAGTGTATACCCAGCTTAACAGAAGATTCACAAGCCAATGGATCAGCATTACAGTCAGGAAATCGGCTTTTAAAGATGAGTACAGCAATGGTAGGCTCAGTGATTGGCAGCAATAAACTGCAGACGGGTTTCCCCAATTGTTTATCTCTGTAATATGTAATCCATGTGACCATACATACCATCAGTGTATTTTTTAGCTACTGAGGCCCCTTATCTACATTGTCCAGCTTATGTAAAAGATTAACTTTTACATCAAAGGAAAGATTACTAAACAACGTTTAATTATTTTGTTACATAAAGGTAATATAGACCCTACATTTAAAGAGTGGTAATATCTGTACTTATCAACACATGAAAAAACATTTTATACTTACAAATATATTTTTTGCCTAGTATTTATTTATTTCTTAAAAGTGCGACCGCAGCAATGGTTCTCCTTGCAGGTCTATGCAGAGAGCCATTGGGATCTCTGCGTACTAAGAAAAAAATGTCTGCTTTCCACAGTTTATGCAATCCACTATGTATATTTGCTCTAGCTACAGACATACTGTAGCTTATATTAGTCTTAGGATGTGTAGCCAGGTGCTTTGCCAGCTAGAGGAGTGCTCGGACTCTCTCGGCCCCCCTCTCCGCTGGCAGGCTTTTAGTTCAGAGCTGGCTGCATGCTTCTGTGCCTGTTCTCTTTTCAGGCTGTCGTTGTGCTATGTGCTGGCTGTCCAGTGTGCCCCTGTGCCTTTAATGAGCATTGGGCTACCTCCAGGCTCACCTGCCCTCTATCTATCCATTAGACTACATGTGCTTCCACTGTGGAGGCTCTCAGAAATTTGCAAGAGTTAGGAATGCATATTGGGGTGCCTTGCAGCGGCTCTGCAGCTTACACATGTATTTGCAAACGTGTGCTAACTAAACCCCTGTTTTTAACACAAACTGTTAGACAGGGTAATTCGGTGGGTAGCAGATTGGCTGGTGAGTTGAGCTGGGAATTTTCTTTGGTTTTGTTTTGCATGCATTGCCCTTCCATGTCCTCCTTGCTGTGAAGGCCAGTTATAGGTGGGGGCAGTGGCCGGTTGTTTGTGTATTTTCCCCTCAGCTGCTGTGCTGTGATCAGGGCAGCTGTGTGTGTTTTTCTGCCTACGATCTTGGTTATGCAACAATGGTGAGTCTGTGAGGGTTAAGGAGGCATGACATGATGATGCAACCACTTGGGACCCTGGAAAGTGTCTGTAAGGAGACCTGCACTGTGAAAGTGAATGGGGCTGTGAATTACAAGTGCCAAGGACACCTTGTAATAGGAGAAGAGTTGGACAAATTTTCTCCCAAGCTTTTGGGAGAAACCTTCTCTTGCTACAGGGGACAGGAGCTGTGTAGACCTGTTGCTGAGCCTGTGCAGAGACCAAAGCAACTGAAACTGATATTTGGTGACTGGATTGCAAGGACCGAGCCACTGACGATTGGGTTCCAAAGATCTGTGAAAAGAATAACCCCCCCCCTTTAAAATAATCACATTTTTTTGCCCTGCAGGCTGAAATGAAGACAGACACATTTTTTGTTTTAGCCAGCTGTATTTACTTATAACTTATAACTTCCAAGTGAAAGATATGTATAACACCAACATGTCACTCATGGTTAGTGTTTGGCTGAAGCCATTTATTATCAATCAACTGTGTGTACTCTTTTTAAATCCTAATGACAACAGAAACTACCCAAATGACCCTGATCAAAAGCTTACATACCCTGCTGATTTTGGCCTGATAACATACACACAGATTGACACAAAGGGGTTTGAAAGGCTATTAAAGGTAACCATCCTCCCCTGTGATCTGTTTGCTTGCAATTAGTGTGTGTATATAAAAGGTCAATGAGTTTCTGTACTCCTGACAGACCCTTGCATCCTTCATCCAGTGCTGCACTGACATTTCTGGATTCTGAGTCATGGGGAAAGCAAAATAATTCTCAAAGGATCTACGGGAAAAGGTAGTTGAACTGTATAAAACAGGAAAGGGATATAAAAAAATATACAAGGAATTGAGAATGCCAATCAGCAGTGTTCAAACTAATCAAGAAGTGGAAAATGAGGGGTTCTGTTGAAACCAAACCACGGTCAGATAGACCAACTGAAATTTCAGCCACAACTGCCAGAAAAATTATTCAGGATGCAAACAAAAACCCACAAATAACTTCAGGTGAAATACAATACTCTGAAAATGTGGTATGGCTGTTTCAAGATGCACAATAAGGGGGCACTTGAAGAAAGATGGGCTGCATGGTCGAGTCTCCAGAAGAAAGCCATTACTACGCAAATGCCACAATGCATCCCGCTTACAGCACAGAGACAAGCCTCAAACCTGGCACAAAGGGATTTGGAGTGATGAGACCAACAGGCCTATGATGGAAGGTACACCATTCCTACTGTGAAACACGGAGGTGGATCGCTGATGTTTTGGGGATGTGTGAGCTACGAAGGTACAGGAAATTTGGTCAAAATTGATGGTAAGATGAATGCAGTATGTTATCAAAAAATACTGGAGGAACATTTGCATTCATCAGCCAGGAAGCTGCGCATGGGACGTACTTGGACATTCCAACGTGACAATGATCCAAAACACAAGACCAAGTTGAACTGTCATTGGCTACAGCAGAATAAAGTAAAGGTTATAGAGTGGCCATCTCAGTCTCCTGACCTCAATATCATTGAGCCACTCTGGGGAGATCTCAAACTTCCAATTCATGCAAGATAGCCCACGAATTTGAAGGAACTGGAGGCTTTTTGCCAAGAGGAATGGGCAGCTTTACCATCTGAGAAGATAAAGAGCCTCATCCACAAATACCACAAAAGACTTCAATCTGTCATTGATGTTAAAGGGGCAATACACGGTATTAAGAACTGTGGTATGTAAACTTTTGATCAGGGTCATTTGGGTAGTTTCTGTTGTCATTATGATTTAAACAGACTAAACACAGTTGATTGATAATAAATGGCTTCAGCCAAACACTAACCATGAGTGAAAGAAAAGTTTTTGTGTTATCACTCATATTCTCTGAAAAATGGCCAAGAAATCATAAATTCTGCCATATGTAAACTTATGAACACAACTGTATTTTGCCCCATTCATTTTTCCTTCTATCCCGACAAGTGCTCCAGTCCCTGCTGCAGTCTGGACCCCCCATCCATCCATCCATGCTCACCCATCCAGCCTCATCCATGCTCGTACATCCAGCCTCATCTGTCACCCATGCATCCGTGCTCACCCATCCGTGCTCTCCCATGCATCCGTGTTCACACATCCAGCCATGCTCACCCCTGCATCCGTGTTCACCCATCCAGCCATGCTCACCCATGCATCCGTGTTCACCTATGCATCCGTGCTTACCCATCCAGCCGTGCCCACCCATCCAGCCGTGCTCACTCATGCATCTGTGCTCACCCATGCATCCATGCTCACCCATCCAGCCGTGCTCACCCATGCATCTGTGCTCACCCATGCATCCGTGCTCACCCATGCATCCATGCTCACCCATGCATCCATGCTCACCCACCCAGCCTCATTCATGCTCACCCATGCATTTGTGTTCACCCATGCATCTGTGCTCACCCTTGCATTCATGTTCCGCCATCCATCTGTGCTCACTCATGCATCCGTGCTCACCCATGCATGTATACTCACCCATCCATCCGTGCTCACCCATGCATCCGTGCTCTGCCATCCATCTTTGCTCAGCCATGCATCCGTGCTCCGCCATCCATCTGTGCTCACCCATGCATGCGTGCTCACCCATGAATCCATGCTCACCCATCCATCCTCACATGTCATCCATGCATCCGTGCTTACCCATCAGTGCTCTCCCATGCATCCGTGTTCACACATCCAACCATGCTCACCCCTGCATCCGTGTTCACCCATCCAGCCATGGTCACCCATGCATCTGTGCTCACCCATGCATCCATGCTTACCTATCCAGCCGTGCTCACCCATCCAGCCATGCTCACCCATCCAGCCGTGCTCACTCATGCATCCGTGCTCACCCATGCATCCATGCTCACCCATCCAGCCTCATCCATGCTCACCCATGCATTTGTGTTCACCCATGCATCTGTGCTCACCCATGCATCCATGCTCCGCCATCCATCTGTGCTCACCCATGCATGCATGCTCACCCATCCATGCATGCTCACCCATCCATCCGTGCTCCCCCATGCATCCGTGCTCACCCATGCATCCGTGCTCCGCCATCCATCTGTGCTCAGCCATGCATCTGTGCTCCACCATCCATCTGTGCTCACCCATGCATGCGTGCTCACCCATGAATCCATGCTAAGCCATGCATCCGTACTCCGCCATCCATCTGTGCTCACCCATGTATCCAAGCTCACCCATCCATGCATTCTCACCTATGCATTCACGCCCACCCATGCATCCATGCTCAGCCATCCATCCGTGCTCAGCCATCCCCATCCATGCTCAGCCATCCCCATCCATGCTCAGTCATCCCCATACATGGCTCATCCACCCCCATTCGTGCTCATTCATGCTCATCCATACCACATCAGTTCTCATCCGTGACACATCCATACCACTACAGTGCCCATCCGTGCCACTACAGCGCCCATCTGTGCCACTACAGGGCCTCACAATAGTGTAATAGGTAGTCAAATTAGATTTGAAATCTATGCCCCTAGAATGCCTGATGGGGCTCCCTGCATGTTGGGCCTCTGTATGTGGCCAGGCTGCGTAAAAGTGTCACACATGTGGTATCGCCATACTCGGAAGGAGTAGCAGAATATATTTTGGGGTGTAATTTTTGCTATGTACATGCTGTGTGTTAGAAATATTGCATAAATGGACAACTTTGTGTAAAAATAAATGTGTTTTCATTTTCTTTCCACATTTTCCAAAAACTTATGGAAAAATGACATGTTCAAAAGGCTCATCATGCCTCCTAGAATATACTTTGGGGTGTTCACTTTCCAAAATGGGGTATTTTTTGGGCGTTTCCATTGTCCTGGTGCTCCGGGACATTAAAAGTGCAAGAGGTAGTCAGGAAATGATATGTGTAATTTATGTCCCTAGAACGCCTGACGGTGCTCCCTGCATGTTTGGCCTCTGTATGTGGACAGGCTGTGTAAAAGTCTCACACATGAGGTATCGCCATACTCAAGAGGAATAGTAGAAAGTGTTTTGGGGTGTAATTTGTGGTATGCATATGCTGGGTGTGAAAAATAACCTATTACAATTTTGTGGAAAAAAAAAGAAAAAAAAATTAATTTTGCAAAGAATTGTGGGAAAAAATACAACTTATACAAAAAACTCACCATGCCTGTTACTAAATACTTTGGACTGTCTACTTTCCAAAAAGGGATAATTTGGGTGTATTTGTGCGTTCCTGGCTTGTTAGGGTCTCAAGAAATGAGATGGACAGTCAGTACATCATGTGTGATCAATTTTCAGTGATTGGCACCATAGCTTGTAGACTCTATAAAGCCCCGTACACACGGTGCGACGGTCGTATGAAAACGGTCGTAAGGCCGCTCGTTGTATGATCATCCGACCATTAGTATGCGCGATTAGAACAGCCAGCATAGGACATGGCCGTACAACAGAAGTCAGATGAGCAAACTATAAAACCTTGGTTGTACCAACAAGCGGTCGTACGACCGTTGTATCGTCTATACAGAGAAGTTGGTCCAACAAGTTGTACTGTGCAAAACACGCGTGCTCAGAAGTCAGGAACGGCCGGAAGTGTCCGTTCGTGTAAACCTACGTTCCTACTTCACAAATTACATACACCTGGGCTTCCTCTTTATACGTTCGTAAAACGTCACTACGTTCGGCTTGGTTGTACGATCGCATAGTGCATGTCAGTACGCGAGATACATCAGCCAACATACAATTTGGTCCATTGGGTTGTACGACTGTTGCACTGTGTGTACGAGGCTTTACTTTCACAAAGACCAAATAATATACACTTGTTTGGGTTATTTTTACCAAAGATATATAGCAGTATAAATTTTGGCCAAAATTTATGAAGAAAAATTACTGATTTGCAAAATTTTATAACAGAAAATTATAAGCGCAAAAAAAAAACCCCAATGGTGATTAACCACTTCCTTACTGGAGTATAGTAATAATATGCCGGCAAGGTGCACTCCCCATCCTGGGAGGCCGTCATATGACATCCTCCCGTTTTCGCCACGATGCGGGCCCCAGGAGCCCACATCGCAGCAATCGGGGATCGAGCGAGACCGGCTGTGTCCTATCACAGCCGGTCACTTATGATGTTCACGTTAATCCCCCATGTACGCCGCTCGGGGTTGAGGCTTATCCCTCGGACAAAGCCCAGCCCCGATCAGAGTAAAGAGCCAATAAAATTGGCTCTTTACAACGTGACCGGCTGTGTCCAATCAACAAAGCGCAGGTAACCTGCTGTTACCGGGTGCTTCTCCTCACACACTGTTCCAGTGTGAGAAGGAGATTGGCTAATAGTGAGTTATAGTGTTACTGTGAGAATTACTGTGCCAGATTGCCCCCCTAAATAAAAGAGGACCTGTCATCGCCAGCCCATCAGAGTACCTGTCTGAGCTCATTAGAGTACCTGTCTCTCCATCTGGAGTACCTGTCACCAGAGTACCTGTCACCCCATCTGGAGTACCTGTCACCAGAGTACCTGTCACCCCATCTGGAGTACCTGTCACCAGAGTACCTGTCACGAATCAGAGTACCTGTCATCAGAGTACCTGTTACCAGAGTACCTGTCACCAGAGTACCTGTCACCAGAGTACCTGTCACCCCATCTGGAGTATCTGTCACCAGAGTACCTATCTCCAGAGTACCTGTCACCAAAGTACCTGTCACCGGAGTACCTTTCACCAGAGTACCTGTCAAAAGAGTACCTGTCACCAATCAGAGTACCTATCACTAGAGTACCTGTCACCAATCAGTACCTGTCACTAGAGTACCTGTCACCAATCAGTACCTGTCACTAGAGTACCTGTCACCAATCAGAGTGCCTGTCACTAGAGTACCTGTCACCATGTCCAGAAGAAGAGTATACACTTCAGAAGAGGCATATCTGATGCTGAGCCTGACCGATGAGAGTAGCCGGGAGCTCTGGTTACTGGTTCGGAATACGTACCCGTTGAAGGCAGCACATCATCATCCGAATTTGAGGAAGCAGTCCGTCCTAAAAGGAGACGGACTGAAGACCAGGCATCTAGCAGCAGAGCCAGATACCCCAATGGCCAATCGGCAAATGCCAACGGCGCTAGGCCCCAGGAGGGAATATAGTATGTGGTGGTGTTGCGCTGTGATCGGAGATGGTATGCAGGTGTGGTAATACAAGTGCTAAACACTAAGTAAATGGCAAAAATTATAATACAGTGTTCACACACAGTCACAAAGTGCTAATTCGCTGCTAATAAGAAAAGGTGCAGTGGACTATAACAAAAATAAAGCCTCACATCAGTGAGCGTGCATAAATGGATAAACAAACTATGTGCTTAATTAATAAAACTCCATTTTGAGAAACTGGTGGAGTCCCAGCACAAACAACACAAAAAAAAGAAAAAATCCTTCTTATGCTAGTCTGTGTGGGTAAACAGAATATGTGCTTAATTAATAGAACTCAATTTTGAGAAACTCTGGTGCAGTCTCAACATAAACAACACAGGGAAATGAGAAGGAATCTTCCTATGCGAATTCCATATGGATAAAAACAACAGAGGTGGCACTTCTTCCACAGTGCAAACACCTATGTGCAGGGTGGCCTCTCACTTTAGTGCTGTGGGGTAAAAGCATGTGTGGGTACACAGGTCCGCAAGCAACTTCTGGTCACTCCAAGCTGTTCTTCTCAGTCTCTAGCAATGTCTAGTGGTGAATAGTGGTCATCTGGATATCAATCGCTGATGGAAGATGGCTGTATCCTACACACTCCTCAAATAACACTCCAATGGAGAGTGAAAGGAGGAGGAAGGAATGCCCAAAATAGTGTGATATCGTTTATAATAAAACCACTATTTATTAAGATCTCAATAGTATACACTCATTTTTAAAAATTAAAAACAACTTCTGGTTAAGGCGCCGTATGGAGAGGAGCTAGGAGACTTCAGCTCCGCTCCCCCGCCACAGAATCCAGCTCCAAAAGCGGCGAACCCTCGGAGAGACACCCCACTTCTACTCCCCGCACACCCCGGGACCTGCATGGACCGTTTTGTGGAATGATCCGGGACACGATCATTCCCTGTTCATCCGCTTCAGGGAAGAGAAGGAACACGCGCCGCAGCCATCATGCCCGCGGCGCTTCAGGTATCCACCTATGCTGCAATACTAGCTGCCCCCTCCTCCAACCTCGGATACTATGTGCCTCCAATCCCCCAGCACACCACAAAACTGCCTCTAGCTGACACATCATCCCCAGCAGACATTGCACAAGCAGTGGTGGCCCTGATCAGGCCAATTATAACCGAGGCAGTTGATTCAGCAGTGTGTAAAGGGCTAGAACAGCTCCATAATGACTTTCAGATGCAGGCAGTCAGAGTGGACCAGGCTGAGATCAGGATCTCCACCACAGAGGACGACACGACTGCCTTAACAGCCGCCGTGGCAAAACTGACCACAGTCCAAAATGAACTTCAGGAAAAGGTCATTGACCTAGAGAACAGAGCCAGGAGGAACAATTCCGCATAATTGGCCTGCCAGAATCTTAATCCTCCCACGACCTATCCAAAATCTGCGCCGTGGCCATTCCTGAACTCCTGGGTCTTCGTACACCCTGCGTAGTTGAAAGGGCACATAGAATCGGCCAGCCTTTGGACTCTCGCACCAAACCCAGGGCAGTAATAGTACGCTATCTCAACTATGTGGATAAACAAGCCATTTTGCAATGCTTCCGGAGAGCTGGCAATCTAACCTTTGAGGGATCTACCTTACTAATATTTGTGGATTATTCAATCAAGGTCATGCAACAAAGGAAAGCCTTTTCTCCAATTTGTTCTGCCCTCCATAATCGCAGTATTAGATTCAGCCTGGCCTACCCAGCGACCCTCTATTTTCAGTACCCCCAAGGAGAAAAGCTCTCGTTCACGTCACCTCAGGAAGCTGAGGCCTACTTGGACAACACTATATCCTCTGGCATGGATGAGACGCCACCACCAGCCACTGACACGCATAGATCGCCAAAGAAATCCTCTATCCTGTCCAACAAGCTTCTGAGCCCGGACAAACTGCCATACAAGAGAGTACGCTTTGGCCTCCCGGAAATCCCTTCTTCACAGGCGCAATCCTGGAATCACTCAGGCCATTTCAACCCTAAGGACATTTCCACCTTCAACCATGGCCTGCCATGACCAAGTCCATAATTGACAAGATTTATGGCTTATCTCCCCGGTGTTCAAGTTGCTTTTTTAAGTTGTTTCTCATATGTAAGACTGTATTTGTTTATCTTCTTATATTCCCCAGCTCTGGAGGCCTCCATTCCTTGCGGAAACACTGCCGGCCTAGTCCTCATATCTCTCAACACCCCACAATGCCATGGAACCCCCTGAGCTCGGGGATAACTTGAAAGTAGTCACGTGGAACATCAGGGGACTGAGATCCCCCCAAAAATGTATGCAGGTACTCAGACTTCTGAAAAGGTTGAAAGCTGATATAGCTCTCCTACAAGAGACCCATCTTGAGGCTGATGATCTCCCCAGGCTCCACAAATTGTGGGTAGGGGAAGTATTTGGCTCTCCTTCTGTGGGGAGAAAGGCAGGAGTCATCCTCCTCCACAGACAGCTCCCATTCACAGTTCGAGCTTCAGACACAGACACCACAGGGCGCAGGGTCACCCTCCACCTCACTATTGCAGACCGCGACATTGCTATCTCTAACATTTATGCCGAAAACTCAGCTACTCAAACCTACTTCAAGACCATGACGACATGGGCTCTACAAATCACGGAACCCCTACACTTCCTAGGAGGCGATTTCAACTCCACCATGCACCTAGTAGAAGACCGCTCTATTGCACCATATCCTCGATCAGCTGACCTTGACCAAAAGTCTTTACTCGCCCACACCATCGAATCTCTTCACATGATTGACGCCTGGCGCATGAAACATCCCATTGACAAAGAATACACTTTTTACTCACTCCCCCACAAATCTTTCTCCCGGATAGACTATCTCTTTGCTTCCCCTGCTCTACTCCCGATGGTGTCTTCGGCATCCATAGAGAGTATGGCTATATCGGACCACTCCCCTGTTACAATTGAGATCTCAACCTTGCACACAGACCAAATGTAACGCCGTGGCGATTCCCATCCTATCTCAGCAACAATGAGGAACTAAAATCCACCCTCCTACATGCTTGGAACGAGCACATAACAACTAACAAAGAACACCTCTCCATACCCAATTTATTTTGGGAAGCTGGAAAGGCTTTCCTCAGAGACCACATTATTTCCTTTGCGGCACGATTTTAAAAAAAAGCCCGTAGCAGCTACAACCAGGCCAGAAAAGCACTTAGAGAGGCCCATAGGACACTAACCTCAGTACGGACCCCCGAGAACGTCCGAGCCTGGCAGCAAGCCAAAAACGCTTTTGATCATTGGTCTTCTCAACAGGAATCCATCAATCAATTTCATTCCTCCCTCTTTTTTCACAAATATGGTAACAAAGCCGGGAGGCTGCTGGCTCGGATGTCCTTGGGACGCCACTCCCCAACCCACATTTCGGCACTGAGAGACCCTTCAGGCAATACCACTACTAAACCCTCAGAGGTAGGCTCCATCCTCACGAACTACTATATGGCTCTATACACCGAGGACTCCATAAACGTGGACAAAGCCACGGACTTGTTGGCCTCTCTTAAACTCCCTAGCATCTTGAGCGATCACTTGGAAGCACTGAATGCTCCCATATCCCTTGCGGAGGTCCAAGCTATCATTAAAACAATGGCCAATGGTAAAGCCCCTGGCCTGGATGGGCTCTCTTCTGATTTCTACAAACTTGCCCTAGATTTCATTCCAGACACGCGCTCACACGTGTATAACACGATTTGGGATGGAGGCCCTTATTTACCAACAGGCTCGCTAGCCCATATCAAACTTCTAGTCAAAAAAGATAAAGACCCACTATCCCCTGGCTCCTATAGACCCATCTCCCTCACAAACGTTGACGCCAAGATTCTCTCAAAAATTATTGCATCCAGACTGGCCAAAATCCTCCCCACAATAGTTCATCCAGCCCAGTCAGGATTTGTGCAAGGCCGGTCTGCCACGCTAAACATCAGAAAGGTCTTACTCACCCTAGAACATGCCAAACAACACCCCGAGGAAGATATTACCATAATCTCATTAGATGCTGAGAAAGCTTTTGATAATATTAGTCTTAAGTGGTTATTCATGGTAATGGACAAACTAGGATTCTCTGGCCCCATCTCAAACTTCATACATGAAATGTATGCATCCCCCTCGGCCCTCCTAGCCACCGCTAATTTCATATCCCCTGCTTTCCCCCTGGCTGAAGGCACTCACCAAGGCTGTCCTTTATCTCCTTTATTATTCAATTTAGCCATTGAACCTCTTTCTAGACAACTCAACTCACCCCAGGGGATAAGTGGTGTTCTGATCAGAAATGGGAGATGCTGTTCAGCACTATTTGCTGACGACATCCTCCTGTTCTCTTCTAATCCTCCCAAAGAACTTTAAATACCTAACGAACACCCTCCAAACATTCAGAGAATGCACCGGCTTCAGAATCAACTTTGATAAAAGCGAAATATTGCCTCTCAACCCTCACTTTGCGGAGTCTTGGAGATCATATTCCCCCTTTATACTTACCAAGCATCATCTCACTTATTTGGGAATTAACATTGTCAGGGAACCTTCCTCCCTATACTCCCTAAATTACCCTCCTCTTATATCCAAAATCACCAAGGAACTATTAGGCTGGGGTGCCCTCCCTCTTTCACTCTTCGGGAGAAGCCATCTTGTCAAGATGATATAATTTGCCAGACTACTCTACCCTCTACAAACGCTACCTCTTTTACTAAAACACACAGATGTGCACAAAATCCACTCCGCTATCAGCGAGGGAGGGACTGGTCTCCCTAACCTCAGATTTTATAACCTCGCTTGCTTATTAAGATATGGTCTTGATTGGATCTCGGGTAGCTCCGGTTACTCCAATCATCAGTTGGAGGAAACACTTACCTCACCCTATAAGTTGAAATGAATTCTGCATGCTAAGATATCCTCCCTCCCTCCTAACTTGAAAAACAGCCTAGTATTAAGGGATACAATAATAGCCTGAAGAGAAGTGAGAGAATTGCTAAAATTACCAGTTATGATCTCCACGGCACTGCCCATAGCTGGAAACCCTATATTTTTACCATCCTTGGACTCAAATGCCTTCTCACTCTGGTCAGCAAAAGGCCTAACTATGGTCTCTCAACTGTACAAGCAAGGTCAAAGCTCTATCAGGCAATTCTCCGAACTCAAAGAGGAATTCTCCTTGCCTCCTTCTCACGTCTTCCATTATCTTCAACTCAAATCATTTCTCCAGTCCTGCCATAGCTCACATCACAACCCTTGCAAGACCTCATTCATTGACTCTCTACTATCCAACGGGCAATATTCTATCTCTCATATCTATTTGAATCTCATCCAACACCAAGCATCAAAATACTCTTTGACTCCCTTCTATCCCTGGAGCTCAGTGTTAGACAACCCAGAAGCACCAGCACAAGTCTTGTCAGGCTACAAGAAAATATGCTCTCTGGTGGTGGCAGAGACTTGGAGGGAAACTCAATTTAAAATTGCTCACAGAGCCTACCTCCCTTCACTCTTCACCTCAGAAACTCACTCTTAAGGATCCTGTCCATGGTGCTCTTCACCCAGATCTTCTTTATATCATAGACTGTGTACTTGTCCTACCATCTCCCCCTTCTGGGACAAAGTTCTAATATACATGGGCAAAATCAGTGGTCAATCCCTACCGAAAGACCCCCTCCTATGCCTCTTTAGTGGAAACCCCTCCGTAACCCCCACGCCTGACAAGCCACCTCCATCCCTAACACACTGGGGACACTTGTGCATACTCTCAGCAAGAAGAGCTATCATGCAGTCTTGGATTCAACCTCCCCCCCCCCCCCAGAATCTCTCAAGTTAAGCAAGGACCCTACTCCTCCTTGAAAAGCAAGACACGATTAACTTGAATTTCAGGACCACCAAAAAATTCTTCGCAAGATGGAGGAGATTCATAGAGTGCTTCCTCAGCAGACTGGAGATCAATCGATTTATGGCACCCTTTAAAATGTCTGAGTGGTACTTAAAAGCGGACATCTCAAACTCTTTAGGGAAACTCAAAATATGGGACTCAACCACCCCAATCCCCACCTAGATCCACTATGCACCCCTGACATTCCATTGTAGAAATCTGCAATGACAAATTTTATGTATCCACAGGCCAGCTACCCCAGTTGATCGAGACTCACCACGCCCTCCTAAGTGCTATCTTGACAGTCTTACACACTCAATTCACATGAGAAACTCTCTTCACTTTCCAGCTTTCCCCCCAATGTTCACCTGTTGTGCATTTATGCATACCATTTCGTGATAAGATACCTTTTGTACTGGTAATACTGATGTGACCTTCTTTACGTGCACCAAATGCTTGTATTTCCTGTATTGTTGAAAATTTCAATAAAATATTAAAAAAAAAAAAATTAAAAACAGTGCAAAACTCCACGAGCTGCGAGCTCGTCCTACTGCATCACTTCCGTAATGCTAGTGGTCCAATCCCGACGCGTATCATCACATCACATGACTTCATCAGGGGATGTGTACTAGCATAGATCTTGTCCTTAAATAGGCTTGTGTATGTATATTGCATGGGGGTCATTTTGTTGTAGACTTGATACTATATCAATGGCCATTTTCTCAAAGATCATCAGATAGATAGGAACCGTCTGCCATTTTCTTGGAGATGTGAGCAAGCCATTTTCCCAGAGATAATGGGTCTGGTTTTTAATAAAAGTGGTAGGGGCTGGTATTATTAAACTATGATGAAATCGCAAGGAGTAACTTCCTAAAAGGCATGCCGAGGCCATATATGTAGTATATATAATACGGTAATGGGATTAAAATTGCATATATGCATAGTTGGAGTTAGTGCTGGTGTCACAGAGAGGATATAATCTCAAAGTGGGCAAGGGGGACACCAAAATGTTTATTCTGAAATAAGACAGCAATTGTGGTGAAGAAATAAGCTGCATATGTCTATAAGCATTATTTTCCCAGGGATAATAAGTCCGGTTTTTAATAGAGGGGGTAGGGGCTGGTATTATTAAACTATATTGAAATCACAAGAAATAGATTCCTGAAAGGCATACTTAGACCATCTATATGTAATATATATAATCTGCTAATAGGATTAAAGTTGCATATATGCATAGTTAGAGTTAGTGCTGGTGTCACCGAGGGAGGATATGATCTCAAAGCGGGCAAGGGGGACACCAAAATGTTTATTATGAAATAGGACCGCAGTTGTGGAGGAGGAATAAGCTGCATATGTCTAGAGGCATTGTTATGGGTATCAAACCTATATGAGACGCCAAATGGGTAGAAATGGAAACTAGAAGACCGGATGTAATAATCTCTTACATAGATAGCATAATTCACATAATGATGGGTGTAACAGGTCTATAGAAACAATAGAAACATAGAAACATAGAAAAGTGACGGCAGAAAAAGACTGAGTAGTCCATCGAGTCTGCCCCTTTTTATTTATTTTTATTATTTTTTTTTTTACATTAACCTTGTTGCCTGACTATAGATTTATGTTTATCCCAAGCATGTTTGAAGCCATTTACTGTTGACTGTCTCACAACCTCTGTTGGTAGTTTACTCCAATCATCAACCACCCTTTCAGTAAAATAATACTTTCTAAGATTAGTTTTGAACTTCCCCCCAGTTAGTTTGAGGTCATGTCCCCGTGTTCTTGATTTTGGTTTCATATTTAAAAGACTGCCCTCCTGAACCTTATTCACCCCCTTGATGTATTTAAAGGTTTCAGTCATGTCTCCCCTCTCCCTTCTTTCCTCCAGACTGTACATATTAAGTTCCTGAAGTCGCTCTTGATATGTTTTATCCCCCAGACCTTTCACCATTTTTGTTACCTGTCTCTGAACGCGTTCTATCTTATCAATATCTTTTTGTAAGTGTGGTCTCCAGAACTGGACACATTATTCTAAGTGAGGTCTCACTAAAGATCTATATAGAAGAACCTCCTTCCTCCTGCTGGTGATCCCTCTACTGATACATCCCAGAATTCTATTTGCTTTTCCCACTGTCTGCTCACACTGTTTGCTCATTTTGCAATCATCTGAAATAAGCACCCCCAAATCTTTTTCTTCTGTAGTGCTGGCTAACACTGTACCCCCAATGTTGTACTCT
>BLSH010421852.1:86430-109165 GCA_018402905.1 Glandirana rugosa
GTCCTCCTGTCACACCTAGAGTATTTGACACATAAACTTTCACCAGTATTTCACAAATCTTTCTTTAACGTCACCACGGTCTTTTGACAACAGATGGAACGTCTTCTTTAGTACGGTTACAAATACGGTGGCAGGATATATCTCTGTGTCTTAACCCATATTGGAGATCCGGTGTTCCTAATTCTCTCTCTTGGTCTTATCACCTGAAACAGCCGTATTTACTTTGACTACCAAAATCACTATCATTTTTTTATATATAAATAATATGTATTGTCTAAAACAATTTTTTCTCTGTGTACTGTGCACAGTTAACTCGTCATGTGTCTCTTTTTTAACAAAATCTGTTATGTATAATAAATATATATTTTTTTACTATCACTAAAACCATCAGTTTCATTTATGCCGACAAAGTCCACTATTCTGGTTCTCTCTCTTAATCCTTGTGGCCTAGAGGTTATACCCAATTCTGTGTCTCTATATAGGACGGTGGCATAAACATTGGCATGATTTCTTCTGCAAGGTAGACAACAGTTTTCTGGCACCACTGCAATTTCTTTCTAAACACTTTATGACCACTTTCAAATACACAGTTTATGAGATCCACACTGTCCTCCTGTCCGGCTGCCTGATTTGAAGTAGGACCGAACCATGACGGAAAGTCCAGGACCTCAGTGTGGCCTGGAGCACAATCGAGTAGACTACCCGTGAGTCCACATAGCCCTTGGGCATTCTACACCAGATAAATTGGCGATTCTTTAAACACAAGGCAAAGATTGGCCGTATCTCCTTATCCACAGGGACGAAAAAAAACATTTGCCAGATCAATCACTGTAAAACACTCTGCATCGGATGGAAAGGAGGACAGGAGTGATGGCACATCTGGCACTATTGGGACAATGGTGACCACAAGTTAATCTATGGCTCTCAAATCCTGTACAAAGCTGTAGCTACCACTGGGGCAATACCATCCTCCTTTTCTTTTGATAAAGAATACTATTTATGGTACCCAGGCTTTGCCCATATCTTAAGAGTGGCCTTGTGGGGGGTACAGGGAATGGGGCTAACATCAAAAGAATTTTCTGCCCATACTCTGTCCTACCTGGAGGTGGGCTGTGGATGTCTGCCACAATCACTGTTAGGAAGGAAATGATTGGGACCTTGGTGGATTGCACTACAATCCCACCCTTCTTTGTGGTTTTGATATTAATGTTTACATTAATAAACTCAATTTTAACAAGTATGGTGATGCAAGCTGTCAATGTGTGCTGTAATCTTCATCTTTAGTTCTCGGACATCAAACCATATCATACAGGTGGATTAATGCTTTACTTTTTTCTGCAACTAGAAACTAAACAAAATGAAAGATCTTAGTGTACAATCATTACATTTCCCTCCTAGAAATTAACAACTGGTTAGCAATAAACACATATAAATTACAAAATACAAAACATATGGCCATGTTGTCTAGTAAGAGTGCACTCTTTTCTACTCATGTTAAATGAGCTCATTAATTAATCACCACGTGGATTTTCATTAAAGGACGTCCTTCAAAAATTATCACTAATTATTCACCATAACCTTTATAGTATGTTCATAACATTTTGCACAAAGATTATACATCACCAAATCCATTGATTTTTCTATTTCAACCACTTCCTATACAGATCTTGAAAACTTCTGTATTAACAAAAAACGTATAAAACAATCATTAGTGTTGTATTCTAAAGTATCACACTTCATTATAATCAATAATCAAAATGATACAATACATACATAGACATACATCTCCAGTGATCATTCACCATTGTCCTATCATATACTGTTAAGCAAAGATCAGCTAAGCCTGGTCTTTACTAGTCAACTGTAGAGTTGAGCGGACACCTGTATGTTCGGGTTTGGCGGGTACGGCGGAACTTCACGAAAAAGTCCGGGATCGGTACTGAACTTGACCCGAACTTTACCCCGGACCCTGAAACCCATTGAAGTCAATGGGGATCCAAACTTTTCGGCACAAAAATGGCTGTAAAAAAGTCCTGGCAAGTGCTAGAGGGCTGCATAAGGAAGTAAAATGGAGGTAAGAGTAGGGCAAGTGTCCTACAAATAAATGGGGATTGGGAAAATAACTTAAAATCAAATTAAAAAAAATAAAAATGGGAAGGGGGGGTGGATGTGGAGTAGGAGCCTAGAGGTTGACTAGGCCATGACCGTGGCAGTGTAGGTGATGATTTTAGAACAATAATCTGTCCCTTACAGCAACAGCAGGAACCTGACCCTATAGGAGTAGGCGATGATTTTAGAACAATAATCTGTCCCTTACATCAACAGCAGGAACCTGATCCTATAGAACTAGGAGAAGATTTTAGAACAATAATCTGTCCCTCAAAGCAGTAGACTACCTAGTCCAGAATCATATCGTTCTGTAATGCAGGATGAGATCTGCAATCTGTCCCTCAAAGCAGTAGTAGTAATCTCTATCTAGTCCAGAATCAGATCGTTCTGTAATGCAGGATGAAATGTTATCATATCTGCAATCTGTCCCTCACAGCGCCGGAAGCATCCTCTCCCTACACTAGCCTGAGAGCATGTGACATGCAGCACTACGTGACTCCAGCTTATACAGAGGCTGGGTCACATGATGCACTGGCCAATCACAGCCATGCCATTAGTAGGCATGGCTGTGATGGCTTCTAAGGGCAAACCAGTGAAACGCTTGTTGATTGGCTGCCCTGCAGCTATTCAACAGGCGGGATCAAATACCCGAACCCAAACTTTTTTTCAAATGTCCTGGTTCAGGTTCGGGTCACCGACACCCCAATGTTCGGTACGGACCTGAACTTTGCAGTTCGGGTTCGCTCAACTCTAGTCAACTGTCTTGTTCAAATGATTTTCATTAACCTGTACAGAACCGCGCTATAGCCGAAAGACGGCTACAGCACGGCTCTGAAAATCCGGGAGGACGTCCATGGACGTCCTCCCTTGTGCGCGCCCCCCGCGCGCACTCGCAGCCTGCGAAGGCACGCTCTCGCGGCCGCCGCACGCTGCATGGGCGTGTCCGCGAGTCGGGCGGACTCGATATCCGCCCGAGACCCGCCGATCACCTGTAGCAGCCTCAGAACGGGGAACCGCCGATGTAAACACGGCGATTCTCCGTTCTGTGACAGGGGACAAGCAGATCTACTGATCCCTGTCACTGGGATCAGTTAGATCTGTTATGTCCCGACCAGCCCCACCCCCCCACAGTTAGAACACACCCAGGGAACATTTGTTAACCCCTTCACTGCCCCCTGCTGGTTAACCCCTTCACTGCCAATGACATTTACACAGTAATCAGTGGACATTTAAATTTCTGATCGCTGTATAAATGTCATTGGTCCCAAAAAAGTGTCAAAAATGTACGACATTTCCGCCCTGATATCGCAGTACCGATAAAAATCGTAGATCGCCGCCATTACCAGTAAAAAAAAATAAATAAAATAAAAACGCCATAAATCAATGTCCATAGTTTGTAGGCGCTATAACTTTTGCACAACCCAATCAATAAACGCAGATTGCGATTTTTTTTACCAAAAATATGTAGAAGAATATATGTCGGCCAAAACTGATGAATAAATTTGTTTTTTTATTTTTTATTTTTGGATATTTATTATAGCAAAAAGTAAAAAATATTGGTTTTTTTTCAAAATTGTCGCTCTTTTTTTGTTTATAGCGGCGATCAGAAATGACGCAGAGGCAATCAAATACCACCAAAAGAAAGCTCTATTTGTGGGAAAAAAAGGACGCAAATTTTGTTTGGGTGCAACGTCGCACAACCGCGCAATTGTCATTCAAAGAGCGACAGCGCTGAAAACTGAAAATTGGTTCGGGCAGGAGGGGGGTTTACGTGCCCAGTAAGGAAGTGGTTAAAGGGTACAACCGGGTTTTTATCAGTGGGTGGAGCCTTTTCCCTTTCCACGCCCAGTAGGCTGGAATGGAGAACCAAACATTTAAATAATTATAATAATCATGGCTACCTTTTAGGAATTTACAGGGCGTCGGCTGCAATCAGCCATTTTTCCTTTGTTTCAAATAATGCTAGAATTACATGGCAAAACTACCTTATTTTTCGCACCATAAGACGCACTTTTTTCCCCCAAAAAGTGGGGGAAAGTCTCCCTGCGTCTTATGGTGCGAATACCTGAAAAAACCCTCCCCCCCCCGTCGCCGCCGCGAGCCCGCAGTGTAATGCAGCATAGAGCGCTCTGCTCTGATCTCACACAGTGAGAAGACAGAGCAGCTGCAGTACTTCATTTGGCCACTGGGGCTTCATTCGGCCCCAGTGGCCAAATGAAGTACTGCGGCGGCTGGAGCTGCTCTGTCTTATTTATGAAAGGGATCTGGCTGCAGAGTGGAGCTCCAATAGGCGCAGGGTGATGACATCATCACAGCGCCGTGGTGGTGGGAGATATGAATCTCCCTCTCAGCTCTGTCAGGATGGACACAGGTATGGCTGTATTTCATGGGACTGGTATATTGCTGTATTTCATGGACACTCCTATGTGTTGTATTACATGCATCTGGTATGTGGCTGTATTACATGCATCTGGTATGTGGCTGTATTTCATGCATCTGGTATGTGGCTGTATTTCATGCATCTGGTATGTGGCTGTATTTCATGCATCTGGTATGTGGCTGTATTTCATGCATCTGGTATGTGGCTGTATTTCATGGATCTGTATTGTGCTGTATTTCATGCATCTGTTATGTGGCTGCACTGGTAAATATTTTAGTACACCATTTGGATCAGAATTTTTTTTTTCTTGTTTTCTTCCTCTAAAACCTAGGTGCGTCTTATGGTCAGGTGCGTCTTATGGTGCGAAAAATACGGTAATCCTTTTAACTAAAATTTTATTTCTACAAAAGTATTTAAAAATGTCTCTACATTTCACAGACCTAGTCCTCATGCAGGATCTCTATGGAATGAGGGATGACTGGAAGTCTGTCTCATACCTTTACACAGAAAGACACAGAATGAGAGGGAGAAAAAGGGGGGTCAAATCCACCTCTCTACTAAAATTGATCTCTTGGTTAAAACATACAAAGACATTCTGCTTTGGATTTCAAAAATAAATAAAAACAAAAATACCAACAATCTGTATATGACAGAACAGAAAGCCCTAAGCCAGATCAAAAACTATAAAACAGCTGACTGCAGGTGGCCTCCATCCTAACATGGATGGGTGGACTGGACTGGATGTGATGGGATTATCAATTATATTTACATTTTTATTAATTACTCTCACATATCAGAAATTAATACTCCAGTGATAATCTCAATATCACACCCTAATTCTAATATATATCCGCAGATATATTTCCTTAAAGGAGGACATTTTACCTAATTTTCCTTTTTTTTATTTTTATTAAATAAACTATTTCCACTATCAAAGGATATTTCATTTAATTCTATACTTTGTGCACTTTTGTATGCGTTTAAATGTAACCTTCATTTTACCATGTTTGGAAAACAGATTAAAAATAGTGATCCCATTGTTTATCATTAGATTAATTCACTCAGCACATTTTGTTATGATATACGTGTAGTCATATCATGGGTGTCCTTGCTACATGCCTCATCCAGCACATTCTTTGGGAGGGGGTCACAGCTGCACTGGGCACACATGATGTGATGTAAAGGTTCCAGCATTCACAAACATATACAATTATCTCTCTAAAATCACTTACATTTTTCACATTTGTATACAACACATGCATATCATTCTATCACATTCTTTTAACTCTCTTTAATATTTCCCTGCTTAAATAAAGTTTTACCTTCCTGATCTTGTTCTGATATCCCTTGTACCGTAAACCCATACTTCACATACTGTAGCTTCTATGATCAAAACGGGCAGCCATAGTGCTCATCCCATATTTCCTCTCTCTTACAACATATGAAGTATTCTGTGCCATATAAGTGAACTTTCTCCTGTGTCATCTATGATGGGTAAGGGTGGGGTTTTAAAGGTTTTGGTGTGTAGCATTGGATGAATCTGCACCATATTGGGTCCCGTCCCGTGTATGTGAGGAACTTAAGATGTTAGTCAAATCTGCTGCATCAACGAATCTGACCAACAGAGGGAGCATGAGCTGGTAGGTTCCTCAATATGAGAATCATCAGCTTCAGTAGTCCCTATACCACTTCCTCCCATGGATTAATATACAGGTATCCTCCCGAGACCCGTGCTACATATGTTTTAAATGTCTCCCCAGGTTCGGGGAGAGGAGGTTTCGTTTGTTTGGTACCCATTATTTATAAAGGTCCGAGGGGTTGATTTGGGACAGACAAGAAAAATATTTCCCGCCTGCCTTATTTGGCTTCTGAGTCCCTTCACAGTTAATCCTTCCTGGAAGGCTACCTGTGCATGTAAATTAAACCTTATTACTTGGACCCGCGGTTTGCCCTCTCTAAATAAAGGACCCTTCCCAATTCCTTGGTGGTAACCCCCTGGTACAGTTGCTAACCAATATGTTCACCATACACATTCATGACACTTACCCGACATTTACAATTCATATTCTTATACTTTAAACATCATTTCTTATACTCTAAGCGATAGAAAGACAAGCAAAGAGGATCTGAGATATCGGACTCAACCCGTCAGTCTATTTCATATATGTGTACACCTTTAAATTTCTTATTGGTCACTCAGGACCTAATAGCCACTTAGGACTTAGTATTGGTCACTCAGAACCTAGTATTGGTCACTCGGGACCTAGTAGCCACTCAGGACTTAGTAGTGGTCACTCAGGACCTAGTATTGGTCACTCAGGACCTAGACCCACCCAGAGTCTATTTTCATGTTCCCCGAACACCTTAAGTCTATCTTTACCCCGCACAGATCTTTTAAACTAAGAATAATCGTGAATACAGGTCACGACAAGGCAAAATAAAATTTTAACACTTACCGGACAGTTGTTTTGACTATCCTGCCGACTATGCCAGTCTGAAAGGGGGTACCCTTGTTTTGGGTCGGATAGACTGATAGCCCTGCCCGGGTTGGTCCTCATCTCAGCGGGCCCGGAGATCGATCTGATTAACCAGACAGACATGCAATGCTGTTGTTCAGAGTGATCTGATCTGTGCTTTATTCTCTACAGTTTATATAGTTATTTTGTGCTAGTCAGGAATAAATAACAAACAGCAAAATACATAACAAAAATAATAGACAAAACATGTGACAAAAATGGAACTTGGCTAGCAGATGCATAATCCTCATTTCTGGGAAATCACATGATTTACGGGAAATCAAAACTAGCTAGTTATACAAGTAGGGCATAAGTGAATAGAAGCAGAAATACTGTACAAACTAATCTAAAATGGATGTCATATCTAAAATGGAGCATATAAAGCTAACTATAAAAGTTTATGTATGGTGGGAATGTCCCAGAATCAGACCTTTCTGGTAGAAAGTTTTCAACCTAATTGTAAGCGTCACTGGGTGTGATGTCCCTAGGTCCCCGGAGGTCACATTGATAAATGCACACATCCCGAAGATTAATTCATTTCATACTTCTAAGGGTCAAACTGACTATAGCCAAAGCCTGGAAAAAACAGACTGTCTCCGCAAACGCAGCCAGAAAGAAAATCTCTTTTATTATGGCCCAAGAAAAACTATCTATCCTGATGGACTCTGTGTAAACATTTGAATCTACATGGGAACCCTGGGCACAATACATGGGAATCTATTTTATGCCAGGTGTTGTGCCCCTCAGGGCACGGTCAATAAAGCTGGTGAATGACTACCCCTCTTCTCTTTGTTCTATTAACTACAACTTCTCCTGAACTCTTCTTCCGCTCTTCTGCTTTCAATCTCCTCCCTCTGCTTCCCATGGGGTCAACGCTGAAACTGCCCTCTCTCCCCCATGCCTACCTATAGATCTTCAACTATTAGGAGAGAGAGTTGGCAACTTGTCATGGTTGAATGATATGAGGTTCTTGTGTCCCTAATGCAAGGAGATACTGATCTCTTGCTCAGCCTCCCCGGCGGGTGCTCTGGCCCTGAGGGGGGTCCGGTGGGCGGAGGCTATCTTCCCGGCCAGTATAGTTTGATCCCGTTTGGGGTACCGGGTGGGTAGGCCTTCGCTTCCAGCCCTAACCCCGGAAAGCGGAACTACTCCATTGGGTGCAGCAAATTTTAAATGGAATCTCTCTGGTCCACTCGGGTTTGAATTTGACCCTGACTACCAAGTTTCCCTTTATTTTCTTTATGATGTTCTTCTTTTTCTGAAGGTTGCATATTGCAGTGTTCAGTTTAATCTCCGTCTCTGTATTTACTGCATCACTTCCAGCTATGTTTGTCTTACACTTTTGTAATAGCTACTCCTGGTAACACAATCTCATAAACTTTATTTTCTGTAACTTTTACACTTTGGAAAATAAAAATCTTTGAAAGAAAAAAAAAAACAGAGGGTCACTCTCCATGGGCCACACACCCCTCAAGGTATGCCAACTGAGGTGGTGTTAACACAGTTATAAGAAAATTCCTTAGTGAAACATTTTAGATGTCATTGCTGAATTCTCATTCTGCAAACGTTTGAGTCACTAACTCCTGAAAGTTAGGGTATCATGAATAGTAAAATCAAAAGCAAATCTTCCCGGGTTTAATTCACTGAGGGTTCAGTGAATACTGTTGGAAAATCAAAGGTCCAGAACTTTGCAGAGAATTTCATAAAGTCTATGGGGTTTGTCAGGATCAGAAGGGAAATCAGGCATCTGTAACAGTTTTATAAACCTAAAGTACTCTTCAATTGTCAGCAAACACAAAGCCGGCTTTGCTTCTGCATCAGTACAAACAAAACATGTTTCAGCTTCTTTTTAGCACATAATACAGTCTCAGTACACAGCTTCAGCACAGATTTTAACATTTATCACACAGGGCTCACCGGCTAAGAGAACATGGGTGTCTTTCAGGTAGGTCAGTAGTATGGCAGCTCAGCAGGAGCTCAGGCAGACAAGCCTGTCTTGAGTCCTTTTCTTTTATCTTCTGTGTATTCCTGTTCCACAAAGTGTCACAGTGCTTCAACTAGTAACAAATAAAGTACACCAGTGTTCAAACCCCAGAGGTTTGGGTAACTCACCAGAAAAAATGACCTTTTAGTAAAAAAAGGTCTATTAGCGCTTTAAGGTGAGTACTTTAAAGTCAGTAGAGAAACCTTTGCATCCATATACATCACTTCAGTTGAATCCTCCTATAAATGTCAGGCTCATGTAAGGATATATAAATCACAAAGAAGAGGCCTCATCACGTATAGCCATAATGTATACTTAATGAAATTAAACATACTGTATAAAACAATTGCACTCGCATAATCCAGTGCCACACATGCTGGAGAAGAAGAGAAAAACGTATTCCTGTAGAGGGAGCACACCACTGCTTCACACTGCCATCCTAGAAGCTGGTGTGTGTTCTACTTTCATTTATTGTTTTTTTTTATGGTTATGATATAAATTTTAGGTATATTTAAGCACTGCTAATTTACACTTTTAATTTGATCTTGAGATGTTTTATAAGGGGTACACATTTTTTGGTAGCTGCTGGGAGGTGTTTTGAGATATACTTACCAGTTTAATTAGGCACAGCTGTTTCTATTTTATAAGCTTGGTTATAAACATCTGTTATAGAGGTTTTTAAATCTGCAGCCATGGAAATGTTTAATTACATGCAAAATAGAAAAATCAATATAGGGAATGTCTTTTAGAATAGTAGTAAAGAATCTTTTGTTGATATTGAGCACTGAATTAAGCAATTTAAACATCTTATGGAGAAACAGATCCGTGCCTAGTAGGCCATAGTCACATTAGAAAAATACATTGAACCAATATAATATAAGGTTAAGATGGAATGTATCACCCACTGATGGAATGAACAATAAAGATTTTAATGATGAGTGGTTCCAATTTCTCATTATAACAAAAAAATGTTGATAGAACTAACTATTGAAAGACGGAGAAAAAACAAAGTTATATCAAAGAAAAAAATTAATGGATTAAGGGAGAAACTGGAACCATTAAATAATACTGCACAGAATGTCTGGCCAAACTTTACATAGTTACTAGAAATAAATAGGGATGAGACGAAAACCCCCCGGTTTGGTTCGCACCAGAACATGCGAACAGACAAAAAGTTCAGGGCGAACATCCGTATACCATTAAAGTCTATGGGACCCGAACATGAAAAATCAAAAATGCTAATTTTAAAGGCTTATATGCAATGCTATTGCCCTAAAAAGTGTATGAGGACCCGGGTCCTGCCCTAGGGGACCTGTATCAATGAAAAAATCGATTGTTTTTTTCAGGAGCAGTGATTTTAATGATGCTTAAAGTGAAAAAAAAAAAAATTCTTTTTTTTTTTTGAATATTTATTGAAAATTTTCACAGGTACAGATATCAGAGTGAAATAAAATGACCACAAATAACCAAAGAAGCAAGAAATAATACTGAGCCTAGGATGGAGCCGTAAGGCATAAAAGGCATAAAACTGAGGGGAATTAACATAGTGTCTGTACACATAGTGAAAAAGGGGTGGGAGGGGGGCAGGGCAGGGGCGAGGGGTTGAGGGATAGAGTGCTGCATACCCAGAGGGGGGGAGAGAAGGTGATGGTCTGGGGTGGGGATTGAGGGGAAGAATTTCTAGGAAGAGAAGGGTCGGCGTTAGTGGGGTCTTGTTCATAAGTTTAGTCATGGAAGGTGATGGAGCGTAGTTGGGCTCTTGACCAATCTGGGCGAGTGAGACCATGGTGGAAGGGTTTTGCCTAGGTGGCACATATTGCCGCTTGTGACCAATACAAAGAGCATAGTAATGACAATATACAATCAGCATAATAAGCACACAGTGAGGAAAAGGAGTTACGTAGAAGTTAAAAGTCCCCTTTGAGATGAAGCTCCGAAGAGTAAAAGGAGGGCAGCATGAAGGGACATCCCCTTCAGGGCTCTTGAGGAGCTTGCTGTCTATTGATATGGTACCTATGTGGGGCTGTTTCAATGACCTCTATTTCCTGAGTTGTGAGAACCGATTGCATGAAAGGGGTCCATTTGGTGCGGAATCTGCGCTCTGTTGAGGTGTTGAAGGAATTGGAGGTTAGTCTGTCCATATATAATAACCAAATGAGGTCCTTTTCCACCATGGGCATGCAAGGGCCGGACGCTTGTGTCCAGCATTTCAGAATTGTTTTACGGGCCGCCAGGAGGCAGGTTTGGATCCATGGCATATATTGAAGAGCTTTTGCGGCCAGTGGTGGGCGTAGATTGGTTTGGTCCAGATATCCGAATAACAATAGCTCAGGGGTCCGTGAAACTGTTAAGCCCGTCACTCTGTGAATGAAATCCACAACTTTCGACCAGAAGAAGTGAGTGGAGGGGCAGAACCAGAAGCGGTGTGCCAAAGAAGGTTTGGTCGAGGCCCACCAGGGGCACATTGCCAACTTTGGGTCCTCTTTATTTCTGATGAAGGGTATGAAGGCTCTGTGCAGTAGTTTTAATTGGGTTTCCTTCCAAAGTTCACATGTGGTGTGGCGTAGGATTGAACTGTAGCCCTGGTGAATCTTGTCTGCTAGGTTTTCAATAGGGAAATCCTTTGACCATTTGTGGGCCGCTATTTCCAGTGGTGACACTAAAGACTTTTGGAGGAGAGGTTTGTAAATGTCTGATATGGTGAAGGATCCTTTGGCAAGTAGCTGGTCGGTGAAGGAGAGTTTGAAAGGGGGGGCGTTAGCCTTATGGTTTGAACGTATGAAGCTCAGGCATTAGGAGTATTGGAAGATGTGGGAAGGGGGCAAGTTGTATGTCCTGCTCAGGTCCAGAAAGGGGATCGGTTTACCGGAGCTCTCGTCATAGAGGGAAGCCATGTGGGTTAGACCACGAGCAGACCATAGTTGAAAGTTCGCACTGTCGAGAGCTGCCGGGAACTGCGGGTTTCCTTTGACGAGTAGCTGCCGTGATATGTGGGGTGACAGGTTCTGAAGTTTTCTGGATTCTCTCCATGCAATCGCCGTGTCTCTCAGTAACAAGTTTTGTCGTAGGTGAGTCGGGAGGCGAGACCATTGTGAGTGAAGCAGGCCCGACAGGGAGAAAGGTTCGGCCATGGCTGTTTCCAGCGAGGGATTAGAGTACCTTGATGCATTAGCTATCCAGTCTAGACCTGCTCGAAGGAGACAAGCAATATTGTATATTCTGATGTGCGGTAGACCAGCTCCGCCATCACCCCTGGGAGAGTATAGCTTTGCTTGAGAGATACGTGGTTTTTTGCCTTGCCAAAGAAATTTCACTACTGCCGAATTTAAGAGTTGAATGTCTTTGTGCTTTATGAGTAAAGGTAAAGTTTGTAGTGGGTATAAGAGTTTGGCAAAGCACACCATCTTAAAAAGATGGCATCTCCCCAGGAGCGATAGCGGGAGCCCCGACCACTGCAATAGTTCCTGAGTAATCTTTGTGAATAGTGGGGGATAATTTAATGAGTACAGGGAAGAGGGGGTTTTACCAATTTGTATACCTAAGTAAGTGATGTGGGTGTGTGTTATGGGGAAAGGGGAGGAAGAGGCCCAAGGAGGGTGTCTGGTGGTGCCTAAAGGGGAGTATCTCACTTTTAGAATAATTTATACGTAATCCAGAGAGAGTTTGAAAGGTATCGTAGGTGTTTTTAATGACTTGGAGGTCATTGGCTGGATTTTAAGTGAATATAAGCACATCATCGGCAAATAGTGCCGTGCGTACTTCTTGATGCCATGTAAAGGGGCTCTCTCGATGAGGTGTCTAGATAGTGGTTCTAGTGCTAGATTGAACAGGAGGGGGGACAGGGGGCAGCCCTGTCTCGTGCCTTTGTGTAAACGAAACTCCGGACCCAATATACCCGCCGCAACTATCCTAGCTGAGGGGCACGCATACATTTGCTGAATAGTGTGGAGGAAAGGACCATGGAACTGTAGTGCCCTTAGGACTGTGAAAAGCCATTCGAAGCTGACATTATCGAATGCCTTTTCTGCGTGAGGAGTTATAATGGCCGATTCCTTAGTGGGGTGGGCTTTTGCGTGTTCCAGCACCGTTATCACTATGCGGATGTTCAAGGTCGCGTTGCGTCCCCGGATGAAACCCGATTGGGCGGGGTGTATGATGGAGGGGATAATGTCCGCTAATCTGGCTGCTATGATTTTTGAGAGGAATTTGGCGTCCAAATTTATCAAGGATATGGGGCGGTATGAACCCGGGGCCAATGGGTCTTTTCCTTTCTTACTGAGAAGTTTGATTATCGCTAGATTCCCTGTGGGTAGATAACGCCCGCCGGACCAAATGTGGTCGTATACTTTGGACAGGGTCGGTGTCAAAGTGTTTTTTAATGATTTGTAGAAGTCCCCAGTGAAGCCATCTGGTCCCGGGGCTTTGTTAGGAGAAGTGGTTTGTATGGCCTTCAGGATTTCTGGTTGGGTGATGGGAGCGTTCAAAAATTGGAGTTGGTCCTCCGTTATCGAGGGGATCTTTAATTTGCTTAGGAATTGGGCAGATATGTTTGTCTGTCTCATCGGGTGAGTAAAGAGAGGTATAGTATTCTAACATGGTGTTAGCTATTGCTGAGGGATCAGTGTGAGTATGACCATGCTTGTCTTTGAGGGCGGAGATATGTGTCGGGGTGTAGGATTCTTTGCAGAGTCTGGCCAATAGTTTGCCTGACTTGTTTCCGTGCTGGTAGAATTTGGCATCTGACAGGGCTCTCTTAGAGAGCTCTATTGTGTCTGCCCAGAGGTCAAAGGCTCTCTTGGCAGCTTGCCAGTTATCTCTATTGGCTTGAGTGTTATTGGTGGCTAGCGCTGTTTGAGCTGTCTGTAGTTGGAGACTGGCTGTGCGGTATTTCACTAGAGATCTGCGTTTATGTGAGGTTGCATAAGATATCACCTTTCCTCTCAGGTAAGCTTTCCCTGCTTCCCAGAAGAGGATGGGGTCTGACTGGTGGGCCTGGTTCGTAAAAGAGTACTCTTCCCAGGCTGCTTGAATATATGATTGGAAGTCAGGCAAGCCTGCGAGATGAGCTGGGAATCTCCATATATTTGGAGACGGTGTACTTATATGGTCCGCGAGAGATATCGAGATAGGTGTATGGTCGGATATGGCCATTGCATGTATCTCAGAATCTGTCAATAAGGGTAGGATAGATTCTGATACAAATATGTAATCTATTCTGGATAGGGATCCATGCGGAGGTGAGAACTAAGTGAATTCGCGGTCTACTGGGTGTTGGAGTCTCCATGCGTCCAATAGGGACAGCGATTCTATAGTCTCCCTTAGAGGGGTTGAGGTCAAGGTGTGTGGATGAGCTTTTGAGGGTGAAGAGGAGGGGGAAGATCTATCTCCCAGTGTGTCCATGAGAGCGTTGAAATCACCACCCACCACCTGAGGGGAAAGAGGATGCCCCAGGAGGTGAGTGGAGAGGTCTGTAAAAAAAGGGGTCCCTGGGCTGGTCGGAGCGTAGATATTGGTGATTGAGAGATTCTTGTTACCCCACTTAACCTGTATCGTGATCATTCTTCCGTAGGTGTCAGTGTCAGTGGCCGTTACTTGTCCTGAGAAGTTTTTGTGTAGGAGAATCAAAACTCCTGCCTTCCTTCCCACTGCCCCCGATCCTAGAACAGTACCCACCCACAGTTTCTTCATCCGCAAAAAAATCGGAGCAGGGCAGGTGTGATTCTTGGATTAATGCTATGTCTGCATGAAGTTGCTGAAGGTGTCTCAGCACCTTCATGCGCTTGTTAGGGGACCTAAGTCCCTTGACATTCCACGATATGATTTTCATGGAGGGTTGAGAGGCAAAGGGTTGGCATTGGGCAGAGCAGTTAGATTAGGTGTCAAATGGCCCGAGGGCCCATACAGCTGGTAGAGGTTCTGAGACGGGGATATGGCGTGGCAGCTATGGGTGTCTATGCCGACTGAGGGGCAGGGGGGGTAGGCTGGGTATGCAGCAAGTGGGGAGGTATAGTAGAGGCAATGGGGATAGGGATTATAGGAACAGGATCAAACCAACAAAGGAAGCACTTTACTTTCTTCCACATGGGTGTACTGCAGGAAAACTGTTCCCTAAAAGCATAGCCTCTGCAAGGGAAAAGTGAAGCGACCCTTTTTACCATGGTAGTAGTTGAGGGTGGGTCGTCATAAGCCTCTGGGAGGTATTCCCGGGGTTCCAGTGCAGGCTTATATACTTTTGGAGGCAGTCCGTGTGGAAGGAAGCAAAAGGATAGATCAAAAATTAGTAACTCTATTAAGTAATATACAAACAGGTATAATGCAAAGAGAACAGTAGGCCTTCCATTCCGATAACATAGACTGAGACGGAATGTAAGGGCGATAGGCGTAAGTTAAGTCATTCGGAACGTATCTAGGGATCCCTAACTAAGAGAGAACAGTCCCATTCAGAGGATGGACAGCGGAGTTTTTTGGGGAAATGGCCATGATCAATGTAGTACGCCAGTGTGGAAGGAGCAAAAGGTTGTGGACAGTTATAGGTGTCCTGGTGTAAGATGTGGTATACTCATCTGTTTGGTGCCCCTAGGACGAGGGCCGAAGAGAGAACTCCAATTGTGCCTGACCGGTCAGGTGGAAGTCTCCATAGCGTTGTTGCGTGAGCCATTGGTTTTCAGTCTCTTGGCTGAGTCTTTTCTAGGGCTTCTCTGGTCTAGAGCGCGTTGGGCGTGCAGTTCTTTAGACACCATGGCAGCATATGATGGGGAGGCGCAGATGGGTTGGAATGATTTCCGCTTTTTTGCTACCTCAGCGGAGTAGTCCGCAAAAATGAGGATTCTTACCCCGTCGATTGAGAGAGATTTTGTTTGTCGGAACTTCTGCAGTATGCCATGTTTATCCGCATAATTGAGATATTTGGCAATGGCCGGTCTTGGTGTAGTACGCTCTGAGCCTGGTGGGCCCAGTCTGTGAGCACGTTCCACTTGGCAGGGGCCTCGCAGGCCTAAGGCCTCCGGGATTTTGACCGCGCAGAAGTGTGATAGTGCTGTATTGGAGACCGTTTCTGGGATCCCGATGAATCTCAGATTACTCCTTCTCGACCTGTTCTCGAGGTCTTCTAATTTCTCTACTATAAGTTTTATTTGGGTATCTTGTGCTCGGTCCGAGTCTTGGGTATTGTAGAGTTCTTCCTCCACGTGGGCGATTCTCTGCTCCGCTTCTGTTAGGCGGGATGCCTGTGCTCTTAGTTCTTTGTGTAGCTGGGTTAGACCGTCCTGGACCGCTTTTTCCACTGTGGCTGTGATCGTGGGAGCAAGGATCGCCGCCACGGCTTGGGCTATCAGTTCGGTGCTAAAGGTGCCCGCGTTCGTTGCAGGGTCCGAAGGTTCGGGCGCAAACGAAGGAACGATCGTTCCCCCCGGCGCAGTCGCCATACCTGACGGCGGGGCCTGCTGCAAGTCTTCGGGTCCTTTCTGTGTAGCAGGTGCCCGGGACGGTCCCTTATCAAGATAGCGATCCATCCGTTGAGCAGGGACTCCTCTGCTGCTGACCCGGTCTTTTGGTGCAGGGAGTCGGGCTTTATAGGCAGGTTTTTGAGGCTAGCTGTGGGAGCAGAGCAAGCGTGCAGCTACTCCATGAGGCGCCGGAACCGGAAGTAAAAAAATTCTTTTAAATATTGTGCCTGGGGGGGCGTCCTTAGTCTGTGTGTAAAAGGGCGCATCTCTGTGAGGTGTAGAACATAGCCAGAGCAAAATTAAATTTCCATAGGAAAAATTGTCATTTAAAATTGTGGCTGTAATGTATTGTCGGTTCTCGGCAATATACAAAAAAATTGCTGAAGAAAAAGTGCATGGGGTTCCCCCCCAGTCCAAACCAGGCTCTTCGGGTCTGGTTTGGATATTAAGGGGAACTCCGCACCAAAAAAAAAAAAAGACGTGGGGTTCCCACTAAAATCCAAACCAGACTCTTATCCGAGCATGCAGCCCTGGCCCTGGACTGTATATATATATATAAAATTTTTTTTTTTTTTCCCTACACTAGCCTGTCTGCACTAACTGACAGATATATTTTAGATTTCTAATTATCTATCTAGTTAGCTATCTATATTTTGGACTTTTTTTTTCTTTTTTTTAACAACGTTTTAAAGCTAGCTATTTAAACTGTCTATATTCAGTAACCGAAGCTCTCTCTCTATCGCCAACCACCCCCGTCAACACACTACATAGAGCCGCTGTACAAGCGGCTTTATATAGTGTGGGGTGTGGATTGAGGCTGCTGCGCAGTGATTGGCTAAAGACACCCTGCCTTTAGCCAATCAAAGCTCTCACAGCAGGCCGCACGCTGATTAGCCAAAGCAAGCAGGTCATGTGCATGCTTTGGCCAATCAGCGGGCGGCATTCCGCCGCCATTTGTAAACATTATATGTGCAGCACCTGAAACTATGGATACTGGAAGCCTGTGCTAGCATTTCTCCTGCGGTGTTGCTATCAGTGTGTGAAGAGTGGGAGAAGAGGGTTGCATTGACAATCCAACACAATGAGCAGCACATTGAACACATTTTATAAGTGGTCAGAAACTTGTAAATAACTCATGAAAGAATAAAGTTATGTTAAAACCAAGCACACCATTGTTTTTCTTGTGAAATTCCCAATAAGTTTGATGTGTCACATGACCCTCTTCCTATTGAAAAAACACAATTTGGATTCAAAATGGCCGACTTCAAAATGGCCGCCATGGTCACCACCCATCTTGAAAAGTTTTCCCCCTCACATATACTAATGTGCCACAAACAGGAAGTTAATATCACCAACCATTCCCATTTTATTAAGGTGTATCCATATAAATGGCCCACCCTGTATTTTAATACACCACGTCAAGTGTACTATATACCGTATGTACAGATATATAGTGCACACTCAATACGCTGTGTGTGTGTACATATACATACATATATATATATATATATATATATATCAGGCTGTATATATTTTAATACACCACGTCAAGTGTACTATATACCATATGTACAGATATATAGTGCACACTCAATATGCTGTGTGTATATATTTATGGTCGTGGCCCTCTGACCGAAGATAGATGTGGATCACATAAACACGCAACAAGACTTACAACATAAATAGACCTGAGGTGTGCCTTGGTCATCTGGTCGGTATGCCAAGAGAAGGGGGCATACCCTATATAAGTAATGGGTAATGGTGGAGAAGAATGTGCTGAGAAAAGCCCTGAAAAAAGGGGATGGGAGGGAGGGTATCGTGCACTGGAACCAACAAAGAGCCTGGAGAGTGAGGGTGCTTAAATACCCTCCGGGCTCCTCCCATAAATTCAGGCCAGCCCACTGGCCTTCCTACTTATGGTCGTGGCCCTCTGACCGAAGATAGATGTGGTTCACATAAACACGCAACAAGACTTACAACATAAATAGACCTGAGGTGTGCCTTGGTCATCTGGTCGGTATGCCAAGAGAAGGGGGCAAAAATATGCAGTTTAGGGAAGTAGTCCTTAATTGGTAAAATGATCGATGAGCAAGCTTGGCGAAGGCTTGTGCCATCTCCAACTGAGGCTTTGGAATGTATCTAGCCAAGCAGCCGGACTACAATCTGCCTAATTAATTGATCACATGGTCTGATACTGCATGCTGAGATGCTGCTGAAGCTGTTTGTGATCTGGAAGGAATGACCGGAGTACCGGCAGGGGTCGAGGCCAAAGTTGGACAGTGATTCTGACATGCCTGATGAATTGGTTGCCACTTGATGGGCTGATAGGGAAAGGCAATAATGGCTAGAGTTGGGGAGACTGGGTAGGCGAGTCGGTAGCTAGTCAAGCACCGCAACTGGGCACCAGGAGTTTATAGTCCAGAAGAGGCTGACGTTGACCCTGGGTCTGATCTGATGGGTTTGGAGACTTCTAGGTGATGGACGTAATAGTTTGGAAACTAGTTAAGTGGCGTTTGTATGATATCTGGCTGCTAGCACCGCTGACGGTGAATTTGTTAGGCCGCAAAAAGAAACATAGTAGGATAGGTAGATGGCCGCTTGAATAACTAGACTGGGCTGAACCCCGAACACGGATTGTGCGAGGACTTTAGACATGTCTCTAAAGATGGTGCTCGTAATGGGCAAGCATTTGCCCTCAGCCGTTTCAATCCATGGTTAGGTCAGCTCCAGGATACTACTGAAAAATGAGCCAAAATTGAAATGTGATCACACATTTGCTGCGATTTGCTTTCCCTTGGATATGCTTATGGGTATATTGAATGGTGGTTCGAATGGGAAGCGACTTGGCTACCTTTGTTTATGTTTTTGGCCATAGCCTGGCTGTTACTAGTGAAGACCATGGTTTGTCCTGACCAAGTGTGGCCCCAGACCTGAACAGCTGCCACGACTGGGTACAGCTCGAAAAGTCAGGGTGACAGAGAAACCTGGAATTAACAAGATTTCTGGCGGCCAAGGACCTGCGAACCAGTGATGGGCAGAAAATAGCAGCGAAGCCTGTAGAAGCTGAAGCATCTGACTACCTGTGGTGATCCCGCTGATGCCGTGGGGATAACCTTAATATGCTGTTAGCAATGTGGGATGAGTTCCGCATAAATTGTAAGCCGGCTATGGCTGCCGGGTCTTACCGAATGATTTGGTCAGCACCTTGTACATAAGTAAGGAAAACTAGGAGCCGTAAGATAAAAGAGTGGCCTCGAGGAATAATACTTATTGTAAAAATTGAGCGTCCCTAGCAAAGTCTGCATCTGTTTCCTAGTACCCCCTGTGAGAGAGTAAGGTCATGAACGACCGACCTGATATGGCTAGTTCGCCAGGAGGAAAGCTGGCTTGCATGGAGCGTGTGTCCAAAGTGACACTAAAGAAGGTGATGGCTTGTGCTGGGCTTCCACTTTGAATTCGGCTATGGGAACATTGTAGTTGTTGAACACCACTCTCAACCTATCAAGGTTACCGGTGGTATGTCTGGTCGCTACATGAGTAGAAAAATCACATGGGTAATGGATAACCAACTGACACTGGGCTCGGTGTGACAGGCTCCGCGAAAAAGACTGTTTGAACAGCTACGTCGTCTGATGTATATTTCAAGGAAAATTCCTTGAAAGGAATAAGGGAATTCAAGCTCGGAATGTGCAAAGAATGAGGTGCAGAAAAAGAACCAAAATTATTGGAGAACATGCCCTTGACAAACCCAAAAAGGGCTGAATCTCCAGGGTTTGGAAGGTTACTGGGGGAAAGGGCCGATCACAGATCCTTTGTCTAGTTTGGCCTGTAGCAGGGTATTGATCGCTTGTTTGTCGAGGGTTGCTGACTGGTGGTTTTTTTTTTTTTTTTTTTTGCACTTGTGAGTAGAGAGAGATAGAATGATGAAGCCGGTGTGGAATCCTGAGGTGGCGGGGGGTTGAAGGGGCAACTTGTGGCCACATTTGTGCACCCGTTTGCAGTGTGGCCAATTGGCTGACAGACATCACAGAGCGGGGAGCGTAGGCCAGCGAAGTGGTGAAAAGAGTTCCGTGTCAGTGACACTCAAGTCGGTCTTGAGAAAAACAAGAGGGTATGTGTCAAAAGGGGGTGTGGAAGAGGGGAAACGGACGGAGTGGGATACAGAAATTCAAGAATGAGGAAAGAGGTACAGGAACGAAATTACATGCATGGATAGAGCCAAAGGTGTTCTACGGTCATAGAACAGTGTATAGTGGTAATTTAGAAAACTCAAGAAAGTGCGTGGCACCGAGGTGAGCCAGGAGACGACTGGCCAGGTAATCGATAGCTCGGGTGCCTGTCTGTGCTGGGCACAAATGTGTGGACTAGAGCCCCAGGGCATGCTGGGGCAAGCAGCTGGAGTCTGGTACAGCCTATGTAGGAATATTTCGGCCTGTAGATTTATGACGCATGCTCGGTCTGCTTAACTCTTGCACTGTCAGCAAGTTGATGTTCAGCGACCTTGTCTGTGAGGTGGAGAGTCGGTCTCCGAAAAGAGAGTGTAATGCATAGACATATGTGACAGTAACTAACGCCCAACCTTAGTATGCGGAATGGTGAATGTAAAAATGAAAGATTTAGTGACACAGTGCTGCAGAATACGTGACAGAAAAGACCCGTGAACTACACCTGACTAACGCTCTATCATTAAGGTCCTGGTATGGATCGAACCTGTAGTAGGAGTGACATGAGTGAACAAGTTATCTCTCTTTTATTTCCCTACCCGGGCTGTCCCACCCTTGTTATGCAGGTGGCCCTGATGAAGAAGCGATCCCTACATTGGGAAGGTTTTTTCCCCTTTTTTTTTTCTTTTTTTTTTTCAGGGAAAATGTCCAATCTGATGCAGGATGTGACCTGAACTTGACTGACCTAAGGAGAAATGACAGAGAAAACGATGAGTGGCCCGTATGTTAATGCCACTGGAGACGAGTGGCCGATTAAGTGCCACTAAAATGGTGTGTGGCTGATTGTGTGCCACTGAGAATGTGCTTGTAATAGGGTGGTGTTTGTCCTTGCTCGAAGCGATTGCAAGGGATTGGTGATGATGCGTGCTCGCATTGGCTACGAGGAGTTTATGTAAATGTCTGCTCGCAGTGATTGAGAGGTATTATGTTGATGCGTGCCCGCAGAAATTGCGAGGAATTTACGTAAATACACGCATGCAGCGATTGTAAGGAGTTTGACAGTGAGTGTTCGCAGTGATTGCGAGGGGTTTGCGATGATGCGTGCTCGCAGTGATTGCAGCGATTGCAAGAAGTTCAAGTTTGAAATGCATGCTTGCAGCGTTGCGGGGAGTGTCAAACGTGCTGGCAGCGATTTGCAAGGCATTTAGTTAATTTGTAAGAAGTTTGTGTTTGTACATGCTGACAGAGATCGCAAGGAGTTTGTATAGTTACGTGATCGCAGCGTTTGCTAGGGGCTTAAATGACAACACGTGCTTGCAGCGATCGCAATGCCTGCTTGCTGTAATGTATGGAGTAACACGTACCTGTGCTTCCAGCGATTTGCAAGACGTGGTCCTCGAATGCATGCTTCCAAGAACCTGTACTGATAAATTGCTGCGATTGCAAAATTGACCTATAAATAGGTGAAGGATGAAGATAGTAAATAGCAAGTGGGGTGTATTGTGGCCAAACTAACCGTAACTGTGCTTGGCGTGGAACTTGAACCGATGCCATGGATCTATACGAATTTGTAGTAAGGAAAAAACACGAACCGATACGAAACGGTAGTGGCTTTAGCAAAACTGGGTCGACTTAAATTACATGTGAACTGATTTGCTTCGATGCCAATCTGTGGTAGGAAATAACATGAGCCGATGCAAATCGATAGATAAATTGAGGATAATTAGCGGCATGACACTAACATAATTAATGCAAATTGGTAGTAGGAACAGTCATGAACCAATGCGAATCGGTAGTAGGAACGATCATAAACCAATGCGAATCGGTAGTAGGAAGGAACATGAACCGATGCGAATCGGTAGAAGGAACGATCATGAACTGATGCGACTCGGTAGTAGGGACTGATATGAACCGATGCAAATCGGTAGAAGGAACGGTCATGAACCGATGCGACTTGGTACCGGGGACTGACATGAACCGATGCGACTCGGTAGCAAGGACTGACATGAACCCATGCGACTTGGTAGCGGGGACTGACATGAACCCATGCGACTCGGTAGCGGGGACTGACATGAACCCATGCGACTCGGTAGCGGGGACTGACATGAACCAACATGAGTAATAGGAAATGACATGAA
>BLSH010421852.1:109648-127031 GCA_018402905.1 Glandirana rugosa
CCCAAGTACAGTCAGGGGCGATGGCTCAGCGTACCCAAGTACAGTCAGGTAGCGGGGACTGACATGAACCCATGCGACTCGGTAGCGGGGACTGACATGAACCCATGCGACCCGGTAGCGGGGACTGACATGAACCCATGCGACTCGGTAGCGGGAACTTACATGAACCCATGCGACTCGGTAGTGGAATGACATGAACCAACACGAGTAATAGGAAATTACATGAATCGGTAGTAGGAAGTGGCATGGACCGATGCTAATCGGTAGTAGAAAACAACACAAAGCGCTGAGAATCGGTAGTGGAATAACATGAACTGACATGCGTCAGCAATAGGAACTTACATGAAGCGATGTGATTTGGTAGTAAGAAATGACATGAAGCGATGCGAATCGGTAGAAGGAACGGTCATGAACCCATGCGACTCGGTACCGGGGACTGGCATGAACCCATGCGACTCGGTACCGGGGACTGGCATGAACCCATGCGACTCGGTACCGGGGACTGGCATGAACCCATGCGACTCAGTACCGGGGACTGGCATGAACCCATGCGACTCGGTACCGGGGACTGGCATGAACCCATGCGACCCGGTACCGGGGACTGGCATGAACCCATGCGACTCGGTACCGGGGACTGGCATGAACCCATGCGACTCGGTACCAGGGACTGACATGAACCCATGCGACTCGGTAGCGGGAACTGACATTAACCCATGCGACTCGGTAGCGGGAACTGACATAAACCCATGCGACTCGGTAGCGGGAACTGACATGAACCCATGCGACTCGGTAGCGGGAACTGACATGAACCCATGCGACTCGGTAGTGGAATGACATGAACCAACATGAAAAATAGGAAATTACATGAATCGGTAGTAGGAAGTGGCGTGAACTGATGCTAATCGGTAGAAGACAACACAGAGCTCTGAGAATCGGTAGTGGAATAACATAAACTGACATGCGTCAGCAATAGGAACTGACATGAAGCGATGCGAATTGGTAGTAAGAAATGACATGAATCAATGCGATTTGGTAGTAAGAAATGACATGAAGCGATGCGATTTGGTAGTAAGAAATGACATGAAGCGATGCGATTTGGTAGTGAAAAACGGTATGAACTGATGCGAGTTGGCAGGAAGGGTAACATGGACTGGGTAAACAACGTGACCGGTATGAATCGGTAACTAGGGACATGTTGGACTGTGGCAAGTATCTGACATGGATCGTTTGTGGGGTAGGAAATGCACCGATGCAACAATCGGTAGTCAAGAAAATAACATGAACCGATCGAAATCGGTTGAAGGGAAGGCATGAACCGATATGAATTGGTAGATAGGGTTATAAAACGTAGAGAGTAAGTGACATGGTCCGATGCGACTCGGTGTGTGTGATGCATCCGATACAAACCGTTGTGACTAGGCTCGAATCAGATTGTGGTGATTATACAATGGATTCGGTACAAATCGATTGTGAGGTGAATGGTATGATCGATATGAATTGGTTGTAGCATGCATGAATTTAATCTGATACGAGTTTGAAATGGCTTCAACTGAACACCACCCAACCCCCGAGGCTAATTGAGTGCAGCCAAGGTCCAGGTGGGTCCAACTACCCCTCAATCAGCCACAGAAGCTGTGCAAACAACACATGCTAATCACCCAATGGATGCAATGGCAACCACCATAGACAGTGAATGCTGTGAGCAACAAAGCCTGCATCGAGTGATATTGGATAACGGCCGACAGTGGCTCGAGGCTTGGCTCTGAGAATGTATCGTAAAATAGGCAGAGGGAAATTTTCAAATCTACCATGCCTGTGCCGTATGATGTCGGGCCACAAATGACACCAACTTGGAAGCAGCTAAGTACAAAAGGAGATGCAGGATAGGAAACATAACGAATTGTAACATAGCGTATGAAATGAAAGGATTTGAATCCTACCTGCAACAGCGAGCGAGCGAGCTGGTAATCGAACGCACAGACTCACAAACATGAAGTGAGCTGGGGAGAGCCGGCCCAGTGACATGTGCTATCGTGCACTGGAACCAACAAAGAGCCTGGAGAGTGAGGGTGCTTAAATACCCTCCGGGCTCCTCCCATAAATTCAGGCCAGCCCACTGGCCTTCCTACATACATATATATATATATATATATATAAGGCTGTATATATATTAATACACCACGTCAAGTGTACTATTTACCATATGTACAGTGTACACTAATATATAGTACACTGTGCGTATATATACTAAACTGTATATATATATATATATATACACACACGCACAGCGTATTGAGTTTACACTATATATCTGTGTATTCGGCGGTGTACGGTATATAGTACATGTGGTGTCTTAAAATATATACAGTCTAGTGTATGTATATATATATATATATATATATATATATATATATACACACGCAGCCTATTGAGTGTACACTATATATCGGTACATTTGGGGTGTACGTACGGTATATAGTACACTTGACCTGGTGTATTAAAATATATACAGTCTAGTGTATGCAGATATACACACAGCGTATTGCGTGTACACTATATATCAGTACATTCGGGTTGTAAGGGATATAGAACACTACTTGATGTGTTGTCTTCAAATATATACAGTCTAAGTCTAGTGTATACAGATATACACGCAGCGTATTGAGTGTACAAAATATATCGGTGCATTTGGGGGTTACGGTATATTGTACAGTGTAGTGCGGTGTTAAAAATAATACCCATCATGTCAGGAAGGCCACAAAGGAGAGGCAGACACTACAGGGCAATAGAAGAGGGCAAGCAGCCTCTGTGTCTTCAGTGAAAAGTGGTGATGGTGGACGTGGTGCATCCTCTGCAGGCGGGTCACGCTTGTCTTTTTTTTCTGCTGTTGGACGTGGTATTGAGTCACAACATGCAGAAGATTTGGTGGAGTGGATAACAAAGCCATCCTCCTCCTCCTCATCCTCTGTCACCCAGGCTTGTACAAGTTTGCCTTCCAACGCATCTGGTAAAGTGGCCTATTCCACTGGATCCTTGTCCACAGTTACTCCTTCTGTAGCCCCACCATCATGCACGAAGGAGTCACCTGAGTTGTTCGACCATCTTGTTGGTTAAATGCTCATGGAGCATGCGCAGCAGTTTGAAGGCTCTGATGTTGGTTCCCAGGTTGAGGAAGGGAGTAGCGTGAGCCTAGAGACAGGGGGTGCTGCAAAAGGACTAGAAACTAGCAGTCATGTTCCCCCAGCTGCAGCATACTGCCAAGTTTGCTCCAGTGACGAGGAGGGAGGGGAGGATGAGGACACAGACTGTACTTGGGTGCCTGAGGGAAGAGAGAAGGAAAGTGAGGAGGAGGCCCAAATCCAACAAGGCAGGATGTCATCCAGTGGCTAGCTTAAGGGCAGCCACCCAATTGCATCAGACCACAAAGCTCCACAGGTGCAAGGCACTGCTGCCTCCCCGCCGACTTCCAAAATTTCTTTGGTGTGGGCATTTTTCAGCACATGTGCATTAGATCGCACCGTTGCCATTTGCAATCTATGTCTGAAGCCGGTCAAGCCAGGCCAAGACTCCAGCCGCTTGGGCGCTACTGTCTTGACAAGACATATGATGACCAGCCATGCAGTCCGTTGGCAAAAAACCCACACCACAAAACAAGACAGACTCCTCCTTGCTCCTCATCTGGGATCTCAACCCCTACTATACCTGCAGTCCTCTCCAAAACCTGCACTGAGAGGAATGAAGGTGTAGCAATGCATGCCACAACTAGTACTTGCAGCCAATCTGCTAGCAGTACACCACCAGGTGAATTCAGCAGGCAAATATCCCTAGCCCAGTTGCTGAACATGCTCAGCGTCTTAATGCTAGCTTGGCCAAATTGCTAGCACTCCAACTGCTGCCTTTTCAGCTGGTAGACTCTGCCCCTTTCATGAATTTGTGGAATGTGCTGTCCCACAGTGGCAGGTTCCCAAAAGACATTTCTTTTCACGTAAGGTCATTCCAGCTCTCTACCGTCATGCGGTCAGCAACAGGGTTCATATTACTACTGACTCATGGTCCATCAGGCACAGTCAGGGATGTTACCTTTCCTTCACAGTGCACTGGGTAACTCTGCTGGCAGCTGGGAAGGATGCAGGACAGGGTTCAGTTTTGGAAATAGTTCCGCCACCACGCCTCCAAAAAGCTGGTGGTGATTTTGCCACAACTGTCTCCTCCACCCCTCCTCTTCTTCTACCTCTGTGGCTTCTTCTGCAGAATTGTCCTCTGAACCTGCAGTGCTCCCTAAGGGTTCAAGGGGCTATGCAAGCAGTCAGGCTAAAAGATGCCATGTGGTGCTTGAGTTAGTCTGTCTTGGGGACAGGAGCCACACTGGGGCAGAGATTCTTTCAGCTCTGTGGGGGCAGGCTCAGAGGTGGTTGACGCCACGGCAGCTTGAGCCAGGAATGGTTGTATGTGACAATCGCGACAACCTTCTCTCTGCCCTCCAACTGGGACAATTGACACATGTTCCATGCTTGGCACACGTCTTGAATTTGCTGGTGCAGCGTTTCTTGACTAGAGTTGAGCGGACACCTTGATGTTCAAGTTCGTCGGGTTCGGCCAAACCTCGTGAAACCGTTAGGGTTCGGCACCGAACTCGATCCAAACTTGACCCCGGACACCGAACCCCATTGAAGTCAATGGTGACACGAACTTTTGGGCACAAAAATGGCTGTAAAAAAGTCATGGAAAGGGCTAGAAGGCTGCAAAAGGAAGTAAAATGGGGGTAAGAGTAGGACAAGTGCCATGCTAACAAATGTGGATAGAGAAATTACTTAAAATCACATAAAAAAAATAAAAATGGGAGGAGGAGGTGGATGTGGAGTAGGAGCCTAGAGGTTGACTAGGCCGTGACCGTGGCAGTGTAGGTGGAAGTGGCAGTGGTGGAGGAGGAGAAGGAGGAGGAGGTAGCCAACACTGTTTTTTGTTTGGTTGTTTTTTTTTAGAATTGGGGTAGCCCCCAAAATATTGAGACATATTCAAAAAAAAAAAGGATACCAATGGCTATGTGAGGCGGTCTAAATGTTTATTCTGCACAAGGTACAGACAAGTCTTGTGGGATCCATGCCTGGTTCATTTTAATAAAGGTTAGCTTGTCCACGTTGGCTGTGGACAGGCGGCTGCGCTTGTCTGTGAAAACGCCCCCTGCCGTACTAAACACACGTTCAGACAATACACTGGCTGCAGGGCAGGCCAGCACCTCCAAGGCATAAAGGGCAAGCTCAGGCAATGTGGCCAATTTGGAAACCCAGAAGTTGAATTAGGGAAAACCCATCAGTCAGTACGTGTAGGCGTGTGCACATATACTGTTCCACCATGTTGCTGAAATGCTGCCTCCTGCTAAGACATTGCCTATCAGCTGGTGGTGCTGTTTGTGGTGGTGTGCTGCTGACAAAGCTTTTCCACATTTCAGCTATGCTAACCCTGCCTTCTGAGGTGCTAGCGGTGCCACAGCTGCGTTGGTGACCTCTTCCTCCTCCTCCTCCTCTGCCTTCGCCTTGTGCTTCCACTGAGCCCCCCGGTGTCGTTTGGGAATGCCCTCAGCAGCGCGTCTACCAGAGTGCACTTGTAGTCGCGCATCTTCTGATCATGCTCCAGTGAGGGAATTAAGGACGGCACGTTGTCCTTGTACCGGGGATCCAGAAGGGTGGCCACTCGGTAGTCAGCACAAGTTACAATGTGGGCAACTCGGCTGTCATTGAGCAGGCACTGCAGCATGTAGTCGCTCATGTGTGCCAGGCAAAGACAAGCTGTCCTCTGTGGGAGGTGTATCAACTGTGTCCTCCGTATCCCCCCAGCCATGCTCCAGTGATGCCCACGAGCTGCGTTGGGTGCCACCCTGCTGTGAAATCGGTTCCTCCTCCTCCTCATCATCATCCTCATCCTCCTCATCCTCCTCATCCTCCAGAACTGTGCCCTGGCTTGAAAAATTTTGACCTGGCCTATGCTGTTGCAGGAACCCACCCTCCAAGCCACGACTGGCCTGATAACCTGATCCTCTTCCATCATCGCTCGAAGTGTTTTTTCAAGGAGACATAGAAGTGGGATAGTAACGCTGAGAACAGCGTCATCGGCACTGGCCATGTTGGTGGAGTACTCGAAACACCGCAATATGGTACACAGGTCTCACATGGTGGCTCACTCGTTGGGGGTGAAGTGGTGCTGTTCCACAGAGCGACTGACCCGTGCGTGCTGCAGCTGAAACTCCACCATTGCCTGCTGCTGCTCGCACAGTCTCTCCAGCATGTGCAAGGTGGAGTTCCACCTTGTGGGCACTTCGCATAGGAGGCGGTGAGCGGGAAGGCTGAAGTTCCGCTGCAGCGCAGACAGGTGAGCAGCAGCAGGGTGAGAATGCCGAAAGCACGCACAGACGGCCCGCACTTTCTGCAGCAGCTCTGACATATTCGGGTAGTTTTTTAGAAATTTCTGCACCACCAAATTCAGCACATGCGCCAGGCAAGGGATGTGCGTCAAACCGGCTAGGCCCAGAGCTGCTATGAGATTTCGCCCATTATCGCACACCACCAGGCTGGTCTTGAGGCTCAGTGGCAACAACCACTCATCAGTCTGTGGTTCAATGCCCGTCCACAGCTGATGCACAGTGTGAGCTTTATCCCCCAAACATATCAGTTTTAAAACAGCCTGCTGTCCTTTCCCCCTGAATGTGCTGAAGTTGGTGGTGAAGGTGTTACGCTGAGCGGATGAGGAGGTGGTAGAGGAGGAGGAGGAGGAAGCGCAGTAGGAGGAGGAGACAACAGAAGGCAAAGAGAAATGCCCTGCAATCCTTGGTGGCGGAAGGACATGTACCAAATGGCTAGCTGCCTCAGGCCCACCCGCCACTACATTTGCCCAGTGTGCAGTTAGCAAGATATAGCGTCCCTGCCCGTGCTTACTGGTCCACGTATCAGTGGTTATGTGGACCTTGCCACAGATGGCGTTGTGCAGTGCACACTTGATCTTGTCCCCGACCTGTTTGTGCAGGGAAGAGATGCTGGCATTCAGGGCCAGGTATCGTGGGTGGGTAGGGGGGTACTTCCTCTTTCTCTCCAGTGTTTGGGAGATGGAGAACAGTAAGCTTACATGGGACCGTGTGGAAATGCTTGGGGATGGTGGCGGACATGGTGGCGTTGCTGTCACATTGTCTGTATGCTGGGTGGCAGGTGACACTGGCACTGTAGAGGTGGAGGAAGAGGCCGAGGCAGCAGCAGAAGAGGAAGCAGGAGGAGGCCGAGACCTTTCTTGGATTGTGAGATACTTATTCCACTGCAGCAAGTGCTTTGCATTCAGATGCCTGGTCATGGAGGTTGTGCCCAGGTTTAGAACATTTGTACCCCGCTTCAGCCTCTCATTGCACCGTGTGCAAACCACTTGTGTCTTGTAGTCAGCACATTGTCTGAAGAACTGCCACACCGGGGAATGCCTTTGAGCTGCCTTTAGTGTGCTAGGTCCCTGGGTGCGGTGGGTAGTAGCAGGCATACTGTCTAGGGGACGCTCGCTCCGCTTTTGCAACCTGCTTCCTCTTTTGTTGTGCTGGTGCCTCTGTGCGACCACCACCTCTTCCTCCAAACTGCACACGTCACTTGCATGACCTTCATTCCATGTGGGGCCTAGAACCTCATCATCCTCCACATCATCTTCCACCCACCCTTCACCACTGCCCTTCTTGTCAGTCTGCACACTATAGAAAGCCGCAGCAGTTGGCACCTATATTTCGTCATCATCATCACAGACGTGCTGCCGTGGTGTTTCCATGTCCTCATCCTGAACCAGAAGTGGTTGGGCATCAGTGCACTCAATGTCTTCCACTTCTGGGCCAGGGCTATGTGGATTGCCCACGGAAAGCACAGCAGCAGAGTCATCAAAAAGCATAAGAGACTGCTGCATGACTTGGGGCTCAGACTGCTTGGCTGATTTACAAGGGGCTGAGGTTAAAGAGAGATGGCCATGGGGTTCAGGTGCCAACTCTGAGCTTTCATCAAGGGACCGGGTGGGAGACAATGTGAAGGGACTGGAGGCATTGTCAGCCACCCAATCTACTTTCGCCTGTACTTGTTCTGGCCTCACCATTCGCTGAGCGCCATTCGGGCCTACCATATAACATTGAAGGTTCTGTCGGCTACCTGAGGAAGGTGTTTCACTTGTGCGTGTAGCTGGCAGAGATTGACCATGTCCTCTCCTTGCAACAGGAGCTTCAGCAACACCACCAGCACCAGCAGCGCCACAACCACCACCACGTCCCTTATTTGATGCTCTCCTCATTCTGGACACAAGTGTGGTTGGGCATCAGTGCACTCAATGTCTTCCACTTCTGGGCCAGGGCTATGTGGATTGCCCACGGAAAGCACAGCAGCAGAGTCATCAAAAAGCATAAGAGACTGCTGCATGACTTGGGGCTCAGACTGCTTGGCTGATTTACAAGGGGCTGAGGTTAAAGAGAGATGGCCATGGGGTTCAGGTGCCAACTCTGAGCTTTCATCAAGGGACCGGGTGGGAGACAATGTGAAGGGACTGGAGGCATTGTCAGTCACCCAATCTACTTTCGCCTGTACTTGTTCTGGCCTCACCATTCGCTGAGCGCCATTCGGGCCTACCATATAACGTTGAAGGTTCTGTCGGCTACCTGAGGAAGGTGTTTCACTTGTGCGTGTAGCTGGCAGAGATTGACCATGTCCTCTCCTTGCAACAGGAGCTTCAGCAACACCACCAGCACCAGCAGCGCCACAACCACCACCACGTCCCTTATTTGATGCTCTCCTCATTCTGGACACAAGTGTGGTTGGGCATCAGTGCACTCAATGTCTTCCACTTCTGGGCCAGGGCTATGTGGATTGCCCACGGAAAGCACAGCAGCAGAGTCATCAAAAAGCATAAGAGACTGCTGCATGACTTGGGGCTCAGACTGCTTGGCTGATTTACAAGGGGCTGAGGTTAAAGAGAGATGGCCATGGGGTTCAGGTGCCAACTCTGAGCTTTCATCAAGGGACCGGGTGGGAGACAATGTGAAGGGACTGGAGGCATTGTCAGTCACCCAATCTACTTTCGCCTGTACTTGTTCTGGCCTCACCATTCGCTGAGCGCCATTCGGGCCTACCATATAACGTTGAAGGTTCTGTCGGCTACCTGAGGAAGGTGTTTCACTTGTGCGTGTAGCTGGCAGAGATTGACCATGTCCTCTCCTTGCAACAGGAGCTTCAGCAACACCACCAGCACCAGCAGCGCCACAACCACCACCACGTCCCTTATTTGATGCTCTCCTCATTCTGGACACAAATGTACTATGTAGCACTATTTATTAATAAAAAAAAAAGAATAATAAATTATTATTCTTATTTTTTTTAAAAAAGAAAATTGTAGACGCACTTTTTATTTTTGTGCAAGAAATGCACCGCTCACACCAGCAGCAGGAACCTCTCCCTACACCAGTATGAGATGATTTTAGAACCACAGTCTGTCTTTCACAGCACTAACATGAACCTGTCCCTACGGCAGTATGAGATCATTTTAGAACAATAATCTCCCCCTCACAGCACCAACATTAGGAGATGGCTTTATAACAATAAACTCTCCCTCAGAGCACAAACAGGAACCTCTCCCTAATGCAGTAGGAAAGGACTTTATAACGATAAACTCTCCCTCAGAGCACCAACAGGAACCTGGCCCTAATGCAGTAGTAGTTGTTTTTAGAACGATAAACTCTCCCTCTGAGCATAGTGTTGAGCGAACCCGGACTGTAAAGTTCGGGTCCGTACCGAACTTTTGGGTGTCCGGGACCCGGACCCAAACGCGGACTTTTCAAAAAAAGTCCGGTTTCGGGTCCGGGGTTCTGGTAAATTTACTAAAAGTTCTGAAAATTGCTGTAAAAAAGTCCTGGAAAGTCCTAGAGGTCTGTAAAAGGAAGGAAATGGGGGTAAGGGTGGGACAAGTGCCCTACAAAGAAATGGGGACAGGGAAATAACTAAAAGCATTTTTAAAAAAAAATAACATAAAAAACAAAAATGGAGGTGGATGTGGACCATCTTCAAACTGTGTCTGAAAAGTATTAATTAACGGTAGAAGCCATATCACTGGTCTAAAATCATGTTCAAACTGTGTGAAAAAAGTTTAAATAAGCCGGGAGAACCCATATCACAGTTCTGCAAGCATCTGGAAACTGTGTGTAACACTTTAACTAAAACCGGGAGAAACTATACTACTGTTCTGCAAACATCTGGAAACTGTGTGTAACACTTTAACTAAAACCGGGATAAACCATACTACTGTTCTGCAAACATCTGGAAACTGTGTGTAACACTTTAACTAAAACCGGGAGAAACCATACTACTGTTCTGCAAACATCTGGAAACTGTGTGTAACACTTTAACTAAAACCGGGATAAACCATACTACTGTTCTGAAAACATCTGGAAACTGTGTGTAACACTTTAACTAAAACCGGGCGAACCCATATCACTGTTCTGCAAACATCTGGAAACTGTGTGTGAAACTATAGCAGAGAGAAGAACAGGGATATGGGTTCGCTCTGCTATAGTTTCACACACAGTTTTTAGATGATTTTAGAACAGTGATATGGGTTCGCCCAGTTTTAGTTAAAGTGTAACACACAGTTTCCAGATGTTTGCAGAACAGTGATATGGGTTCGCCCGGTTTTAGTTAAAGTGTTACACACAGTTTCCAGATGTTTGCAGAACGGTAGTATGGTTTATCCCGGTTTTAGTTAAAGTGTTACACACAGTTTCCAGATGTTTGCAGAACAGTAGTATGGTTTATCCCGGTTTTAGTTAAAGTGCTACACACAGTTTCCAGATGTTTGCAGAACAGTGATATGGGTTCGCCCGGTTTTAGTTAAAGTGTTACACACAGTTTCCAGATGTTTGCAGAACAGTAGTATGGTTTCTACCGGTTTTAGTTAAAGTGTTACACACAGTTTCCAGATGTTTGCAGAACAATAGTATGGTTTATCCCAGTTTTATTTAAAGTGTTACACACAGTTTCCAGATGTTTGCAGAACAGTAGTATGGTTTCTCCCGGTTTTAGTTAAAGTGTTACACACAGTTTCCAGATGTTTGCACAGTTTAAACAGTAGTATGGCTTCTCCCGGTTTTAGTTAAAGTGTTACACACAGTTTCCAGATGCTTGCAGAACAGTGATATGGGTTCTCCCGGCTTATTTATACTTTTTTCACACAGTTTGAAGATGATTTTAGAACAGTGATATGGCTTCTACCGTTAATTAATACTTTTCTGACACAGTTTGAAGATGGTCCACATCCACCTCCATTTTTGATTTTTTTATGTTATTTTTTAAAAAGAAATGCTTTTAGTTATTTCCCTGTCCCCATTTCTTTGTAGGGCACTTGTCCCACCCTTACCCCCATTTTCCTTCCTTTTGCAGACCTCTAGGACTTTCCAGGACTTTTTTACAGCCATTTTTGTGCCTAAAAGTTCGGGTCCCCATTGATTTCAATGGGGTTCGGGGTCCAGGACAAAGTTCGGGTTCTGTCCGGACCCGAACCCGGACTTTGTCCCAAAGTTCGGCCGAACCAGCAGAACCCGGACTTCCAGAAGTTCGCTCAACTCTATCTGAGCACCAACAGGAACCTGGCCCTTATGCAGCAGTAGTTGTTTTTAGAACGATAAACTCTCCCATAGAGCACCAACAGGAACCTGGCCCTAATGCAGTAGTAGTTGTTTTTAGAACGATAAACTCTCCCTCAGAGCACCAACAGGAACCTGGCCCTAATGCAGTAGTAGTTGTTTTTAGAACGATAAAGTCTCCCTCAGAGCACCAACAGGAACCTGGCCCTAATGCAGGAGTAGTTGTTTTTAGAACATTAAACTCTCACTCAAAGCACCAACAGGAACCTGGCCCTACTCTAGTCTGAGACGATCTGACACGCGGCGCTACCTGACTCTAGCCCCATATAGAGGCTGGGTCACATGATGCACTGGCCAATCACAGCCATGCCATTAGTAGGCATGGCTGTGATGGCTTCTAAGGGCAAACTAGTGAAAAGCTTGTTGATTGGCTGCCCAGCAGCTATAGAAAAGGCGCCAAAAATACCCGAATACCGAACCCGATTCCGGACTTTTTTTATAATGTCCAGGATCGGGTTCGGGGCACGGACACCCCAAAGTCCGGTACGATCACAAATTTTACAGTCCGGGTTCGCTCAACTCTTCTCATCTCTCATTAGACCCCTCTGTCTATAATATTTAATCAAACTGGGCTTTAGATTTGTATTTGAATAAGTTACCTTATAGCAACGCAATATTGCATGACAGTTTCTATTTTTCACACGTATTAAAATGTGTATTCAAATCTAATTGTTTCTCTTTTCTTGTTGATAGATTCAGTATGTTAACGGTATTTCAATTGACAAAGTGTGAAATGTTAGATACAGAAAATTCTGTACATCCATCTATCCAAAATGCATTCACTGTGAAACTTCAATATTGTACAATCATCAGTATGAAAATAACATAAAGTGTTTGCGAATGAGAAACAATATATTATTAAGTACTTAATAGACCTGTCTAGGAGAATCTAAGCCTATGCTCAACTGAGGGAATGTGATAGAGTACATAATTGCTTCTTTGTGTTAGTTGCATTATTAATGATCAGATGTCGACAGGTCTTAAAATAGCAGTTTTTCAATTACAACTTATCTAACTGTGGCAAATTATCTTGTGTAAATAGTAAATTGATTATTATTATTATAATACAGGATTTATATAGTGCCAACAGTTTGTGCAGCGCTTTACAAAATTAAGGCAGACATTACAGTTACAATACAATTTGGTACAAAAGGAATCAGAGGGCCCCGCTCATTAGAGCTTACAATCTAAGAGGGAAGGTCACGTGATACAAAAGGTAATAACTGTGGGAGATGGGCTGATGGATAAAGTAAAAACACAGTTTATCATTTACTAGCAGGATAGGCGTCTTTAACCACTTGCCGACCAGCCACCATCATTTGACGGCGGCAGGTCGGCGCTGCTGCGAAAATCGCCATAGGTTTATGGCGGGAGCGTGTATTGTGAGTGCGCATACGCTGCCGGAGGCATGCTCGTGTGCTCACTGGCTAGCATGGGAGCCAATCAGTGGGTGCAGTGACAGAACAGGGATCTTTGAGTGTAAACAAGCGGATCCCCGTTCTGACAGGGGAGAGGAGAGAGATTGTTTGTTCCCAGTATATGTGAGCAGCGATCTCTCTTCTCCCCCAGTCATCCCAACCCCCATACAGTTAGAACACAATGACAGAGAACACATTTAACCCCTTGATCGCCCCTAGTGTTAACCCCTTCCCTGCCAGTGACATTTATACAGTAATCACTGATCAATGACTATTTATAGCACTGATCACTGTATAAACGTCAATGGTCCCCAAAAAATGTCGAAAGTGTCCGATATGTCCGTCAATATCACAGTCCCACTAAAAATCACAGATCGCTGCCATTACTAGTAAAAAAAAAAACTAAATAAAAATCCCATAAATCTATTCCCATAGTTTGGAGACACCAATCAATATACGCTTATTTCAATTTTTTTTACCAAAAATATGTATATGAATGTATATCGGCCTAAACTGATGAAGACATTTTATTTGGATATTTATTATAGCAAAAAGTAAAAAATATTGTTTTTTTTTTTTCAAAATTGTCGTTCTTTTTTTGTTTATAGCGCAAAAAATAAAAACTGTAGAGGTGATCAAATACCACCAAAAGAAAGTTGTTTTGTGGTGAAAAAAAGTTGTTGTTAGCACTTTGAAAATTATTTTTTGGGTGAGCGAAAGCCAGTAGAGGGATTGGTAGAGAGGGGTGGCAGACGCTGTGTGGTTTGTAAGGTGGAGTCTGGCAGCAGCATTCATGATGGACTGAAGGGCTGATAGCCTATGGAAAGGTAATCCACTGAGGAGGGAGTTGCAGTAGTTAAGGCAAGAGATGACCAGGGAGTGAAGTCAGGGGAAGAGGCACATGGGGGAGGAAATATTATGAGCTTGGTTTCGGATAAATTGAGTTTGGGGAAGTGGTGTGACATCCAGTCAAATATGTCTGTTAGTAAATCAGTGCTACATGAGGAAACTGAAGGGGTGAGCTGAGGGGTAGAGAGATATATTTGGGTGTCATCAGCATAGAAATGGTATTGAAAGCCATGGGAAGCATCAGCTGACCTAGGTAGGAGGTGTAGATCGGGAATAGGAGAAGTCCAAGGACAAAACCTTGGGGGATCCCAACAGTAAGAGAAATAGGAGAGGAGGCAGTAGAGTTGTAAGTGACTCTAAAGGTGAGGTAAGATTTGAACCAACTGAGAGTACAGTCACAAAGACCAAGGAAATAGAGTTATTGAGGAGGAGGGGCTGGTCAACTGTATCAAAGGCAGCGGAGAGGTCCAAGAGTAAGAGTACAGAATAGTGACTGTTGGTTTTAGCTGTGAGTAAGTCATTTATGCATTTTAGGAGAGAGCTCCGCCAGTTGTATACTAGATGTTCAATGAGTTTGGAGGCAAAAGGGACTAAGGAGTTTGGTCTTAGGTTATTAAGATTGGTGGGGTCCAGTGAGGTTTTTTTAGGTATGGGAGTGACTAGTGCATGTTTTAGAGGGTTGGGAAAAATGCCAGTAGAGAGGGAAAGATTGTAGATATGAGTTAAAGAGTGTAGGATAGAGTCAGAGGGTGACTGTAGTATTTGCGAGGGAACAGGGTCCAGGGGGCAGGTGGTTAGGTGGTCGTTAGAAAAAAAGTTTAGGGACTTCTGCTATAGTAGCTGGGTTAAAAAAGGAAAGTATTGATTGTGCAGTTGGACAAGGAGTGTAAGGTGATGGAAACATATGTACAGTGGTGATCTCATCACAAATCAATCTTATTTTTGAAGTGATTAGCAATCTCCTGGGCAGTAAGTAAGTCAGTGGGTGGAGGAAATGAAGGATGAAGTAGAGAATTATAGGTGGAAAAGAGTTGACGGGGACTTCGTGAGAGGGTATTAATGAGAATGATAAACTAGGGCTGCCTGGCAGTGTGGAGGCAAGAATTGTATATTTGGAGGGCAGATTTATATTGGTGGAAGTCCCGCAGGGACTTAGTCTTACACCACAAATGCTCAAGAGCACAGCTTTTTGAGGCTTTTAGTATTGTCTATTTGCCAGGGTTGTAGGAGTCGGGCCTGATTCTGTGTGTAGTGAGAGTGTCCAGGGTGGATGACAGTGAACTGTTGTAGACAGAAGTGACCAGGTTGGGGTAGGACAGGATTGAGATTTTGAGAGAGAGATGATCTGTTGCCGAAAAAAGAAAAGATTTCTATGGGTAACTGTTAGGTAGTTGGAAGGTGAGGTGGAGGAAGACAAGAAGAGAGTGAAGCTGATAAGGTAGTGATCAGAGAAAGGAAAGGAGTGTTGGAGAGGTTGCAAGGAGTGCATAGGTAGGAGAATACAAGATCAAGACAGTTACCATCACAGTTAGTTAAAGCGTGTGCCAATTGTTTTAGGTCAAAAGAGGAGGTTAGGCTCAGAAGTTTAGAAATAGCATGGGTGTTAAGATTAATGGGGATGATTTTGGGAATTTCAGAAGAGAGAAGGTAGGGTAGCCAGGCATAGAAGTCATCAACGAAGCTTGATACTGGACCAGGGGATAGATCACAGCAATTCTCAAAGAAACTGGAGAGAATAGACTAATAGAGTGAGCTTCAAATGAGGAGAGGGACAGAGATGGAGGCGAATGAAGGACCTGAAAAGTGGTTTGAAGAGATAGGAGTATTCCAACTCCACCTCCCTTCCGTCCACTAGGCCTGGGAGAGTGAATCCAGAGGAGGCCACCATGGGAGAGAGGAACAGGAGAGGGAAAGTCGGATTCTTGAAGCCAAGTCTCAGTAATTGCAGGTAGATTAACCTCTCCAGATCCGTGCTATAGCTGAAAGATGGCTACTGTGCGGATCTCAATTGCTGGGGCGACGCCCATGCCCCTTTGCACACTTCCGGCGCGCACTCAAAGACAGAGGAGGCATGCACGCACGGCCACCGCACGCTGCGTGGGCGTGCCCTCGGGTAGGGCGGACTCGATGTCCGCTCGTAACCCGCAACCGCCTGTCAGAGCGGCAGAACGGGGAACCGCTGATGTAAACACGGCGGTTCTCTGTTCTGTGAGAAGGGATATAACAGATTTACTGATCCCTGTCACTGGGATCAGTTAGATCTGTTATGTCCCTGCCAGCCCTGCCCCCTCACAATTAGAACACATACAGGCTTGCCCTACAGATGTACGAACTTTGTTTATACGTCTTGCCTTGCTTGCCAAGGCCCCGACTATATTATCTGTCAACAATGTTGCTTACTACCTCTGTAAAATTTGTAACGTTGTAAATCTTTTATAATGTGAAAACCCAATAAATATATTTATAAAAAAAAAAGAACACATACAGGGAACACAGTTAACCCCTTCACTGCCTCTTAGTATTAACCTCCCTGGCGGTATGATTATTTCAGATTTTTGTTGCTGAAAGCGGTACATTATTTTGCATAGAAATTTGGCGTTTTATATTGTAGACCTGTAATTCTTAGGAATAACTCACTTAAATCTGTCCAAACCAGAGTCTAGTAGACATCCCGGGTATGATAAAGTTTGAAACATGAAATCATAAGTTATAATATAATGAATAACTAAAAATAATTATCAAAAATAATAACGTAATAGTAATAAAATGTATTCAATAATGTAATCAAATCAAAAACACTGAAATTTGCTCAGTTGCAGAATTGTCGCTGTCGTCACTTTCAGTGTCTGATGATAAATTTCCCCAAAAATCAGTATCACTCAATTTTGCAAATGTTTCTTATTTACTATTGCTGTTTTGTAGCTGAGCAAAAAACACTATTGACGTAAAGGGATACTTTTTGGCTGCCATGGACATTCTCAAGTTTCCAGGCAGAAAGAATGACATACAGTGCCTTGCGAAAGTATTCGGCCCCCTTTGAACTTTGCGACCTTTTGCCACATTTCAGGCTTCAAACATAAAGATATAAAACTGTAATTTTTTGTGAAGAATCAACAACAAGTGGGACACAATCATGAAGTGGAACGAAATTTATTGGATATTTCAAACTTTTTTAACAAATAAAAAACTGAAAAATTGGGCGTGCAAAATTATTCAGCCCCCTTAAGTTAATACTTTGTAGTGCCACCTTTTGCTGCGATTACAGCTGTAAGTCGCTTGGGGAAGTCTCTATCAGTTTTGCACATTGAGAGACTGAAATTTTTGCCCATTCCTCCTTGCAAAACAGCTCGAGCTCAGTGAGGTTGGATGGAGAGCGTTTGTGAACAGCAGTTTTCAGTTCTTTCCACAGATTCTCGATTGGATTCAG
>BLSH010421852.1:135263-150335 GCA_018402905.1 Glandirana rugosa
TGGGGGGGGGGGGGGGGGGGACTGGGCCTTCCCAATCTGGAGTGGTATCTCCAGGCAGCTCAAAGTTCCCAACTCTTAAGGGAGAACTCCCAGATTAGGTCATCATTGAAAGAAAAGCAGTACCCAGGCACACAAGAGACTTCCTCCTCTGGAGCAATCCCAAAGTGAGACCCCCTATACTCTCACCCATGCTCTCACACTCTTTTGCCATCTGGGACAGGTTGCGAGACCACCCTCATACAACGTCCAAGATCAGACCCCTAAGACACATCTTTCATAACCCAGACTTCCCCCTCTGACTTAGACATCAAAGCCTTTAGGTGGTGGCTAGAGTTGAGCGAACATCTGGATGTTCGGGTTCGGTGGGTTTGGCCGAACTTCAGGAAAAAGTCTGGGTTCGGTACCGAACTTGACCCGAACTTTACACCGAGCCCCATTGAATTCAATGGGGACCCGAACTTTTCGGCACAAAAATGACTGTAAAAAAGTCCTGGAAAGTGCTAGAGGGCTGCAAAATGATTTTAGAACAATAATCTGTCCCTCTAAGCAGTAGACTCTACCTAATCCAGTCAGATCGTTCTGTAATGCAGGATGAGATCTGCAATCTGTCCCTAAAAGCAGTAGTAGTAGTAATCTCTACCTATCTATCTATCTGCAATCTGTCCCTCACAGCACCGGCAGCATCCTCTCCCTACCCAGAGAGCATGTGACATGTAACACTAAGTGACTCCAGCTTATAAAGAGGCTGGGTCACATGATGCACTGGCCAATCACAGCCATGCCATTAGTAGGCATGGCTGTGATGGCTTCTAAGGGCAAACCAGTGAAACGCTTGTTGGTTGGCTGCCCTGCAGCTATTCAACATGCGTGATCAAATACCCGAACCCAGAACTCGAACCTGAACTTTTTTTTTCAAATGTCCGGGTTCGGGTCACGGACACCCCAAAGTTTGGTATGGACCCAAACTTTACAGTTCGCTCAACTCTAGTGGTGGCTAAATAAAGGGCTATACAGAATTGGACATTTCCTCAGACCTCCAGGCCCACTCACCAAAGCCTATTGCATTAGCAAGCTTGATATGCCTTCTTCAGAAAATTTTCGCTTCACTCAAATCCACAACTTTTTACACAAACTTTGGTCCTCTCTCCGAGAGGACACCAGCATTACAGGCTACGAACTTTGGTGTGGTCAAGCCATGGAAAGGAGAGGGGGAATCTCAATAGTCTACAAAGCACTTTCCGAACCCCAAGCAAAAACCAGCTATATACTGGCATGTGAGTCTGATCTTAATCAACATTGGTCGCCTGTAACTTTTGTCATAGGAACTTTTTCAGATCCTACAAATGGATCCTAAACACTGCTCTGATCGAAGCAAACATTAAGGTAATGTCCAGGTGGTACCTAACTCCGTCCAAACTATTCATTATGTATCAGGGTTGCTCACCCCTGTGCTTCAGAGGCTGTGGCATCAGGGGAAATATGCTGCACATATGGTGGGTGTCAGGGCACCAATAGCAGGAGGACTCTAGGACCCAGAATCCGTCAGAGCAGGAGGGTTCTAGGACCCAGCATCTCCGCCAGCACATCACATGGGCCTTTATAAGGACATCAGACATTGGCTGAAGTGCTGTCTGATCTGCAGCTTTCCCTATGATTCTGTGTTACCTGCAATCTGCTATCTGTAATTGACCCGGCTTTTTCTGACTACTCTGCCTTCTCCCACCCTGATCCCGGCTAGCCTGACCTTGTTTATCGGATTGTTCTGCCTGCTTACCGTTGTTGTCACGTACCTGATGGTGGAGTCTGGCTTATGCAGAAGGCAACCTCTCTTACGGCCCTGGTTCCAGAACCCCTGATAGAGCAGACAGGGAGCGCTGGAGCACAGGGGAGCACGAGGGCTGGATAGGACACTTGTGATGGTAAGATGTCGTCCAGAAGGTCGTGCAAGATGGAAGAGTAGTGAGACAGGCCGGGTCGATAACATGCGGGCAGAGCAGTACAGGAGGAGCAGGCAGTCGGGTGGTCAGGTGCAGGCAGGGTCGTTAACAGGCAGGCAGATTGAAGTACACAGGGATCAGACAGAAGAGTGGTCGTAGGCCAGCCGGGGGTCGGTGCAGGCGGAGTTCAAGCAGATGCGGGTTCAGGCCGGGTCACAGGTAACAGGTAGCTCAGGACGGGTCGCTCAGGAACACGGTAACGCTGTAGAAAGGACAGCACTTGCTACAGGAAGCAGGAAGTTTAAATAGGGCTGCTCATCCAGGAAATAGAGGAAACCACACTCAAATGCAATTAACCCTTAGCACAGTCTTCTCCTAACAGTTGTTGTATTATCTGATTGTGACCTGACCATTCTCTGCCTACTGTCTGATATACCTGATGTTCCTGCATTGACCTGGCTTGTCTCACCTGCTCCAGTCTGCTGTATCCAGTATCCAGGGTTGCCTCCCTGTACCAAGTGCCCAGCTGTCATCATCTGCAGCGCATCTGGTGAAGATCTGCACTCACCTGCATCTGGTAACCTGTCAGCCTCTACGGCTTCCACCAGGCACTCCTACCCCACTGTGCTCATTGACTGCTGTCTCCACTCCAGTGGTCAGTAAGCCAGAGTTGTATGAGAGGTCTCCTCCTACGGAAGTCAGGCTCTCCACCAAGGTACGTGACAAACATTACAGTGGGAATGCCCCAAAATCAGGGACTTCTGGAACAAAATCTTTGCACTAATATGCAAGATTTTCCGAATACAGGTCACAAAGTCCCCACAGAGTGCTCTCCTCAATTTCCCAGTGGAAACCGCCCCTAGGAACTTGCAATGCCTTATAATGTTTATTTTGCTTGGGGCAAAAATCACAATAGCAAGGTCCTGGAAAAGACCCGCTGTCTCGCTATCCATGGCTAAGAGGAAAATCTCATGGATCATGGCACAGGAGAAGATAGCTAGCATTATCTTGGATTCCTCTAGGAAATGCTCTGGATTCTTGCTTTGTACATTCGCTAAAGTGCAGAACTGAAGTTTAATACTTAATCAAATACTAATACTTTATCCATGATGATAGTTGCCAATGCTATCTCTGCCTTAGTAGTTTCTGATCCGTGTACCTTTGATACTATAGAGGTTAGGGCCTTGGGAAAAAAAGAGTCTGTGTTTAATCTTAAATGGTAAACACTGCTCTGAAAGGTACAAGATTCAGCAAGCATTTACCAAACATTGGGTGAGTATTCTTTTACTACCCTTCCCCTTTTCAATGCTCAACAGTTGTACGATATAGCATATTGACCTGTCATGTAGCTCTATGTTGATTTCACTGCACACACTGCCATTTTAAAATGTTTGCATTCCTGCATTGCATCCCCTACTTATGGGTTGTCTGAACTCTATAGACTACAAGAAAAATTCCACCTATATCCTATTGACCTGTTGATGGGTTTTCCATTAAACACTGTGGAGTATGGGTAGCTTGTTCTTTGATCTTCAGGAAAACATCATTGTTATGATCTCAGAATAACTGCATTATAGATTATACATAACAGAAATGTACAGCACGTGAAATTGTGCTATATGGATTAGGTGCACATATTCTGTGTTTGGAAAATGCTTGCTAAATTGGATGACCTCCAGCATATTGTTTATAGGCAATGGTTATGACAACACTGTCTCTATTGAGGATCCATATAAACTGATGTGGAAAACCGCTGCATTGTATGTTGCATGTTTTCCTTTATTTTTTCCTTGCCTAGGCACCTCTGGACTATTATGGAAGAAATCAGTAGTAGATAAAATGAAGGAATTGCAGTTGCAATATGCCAATCTGCTACAATGTACTTTACCAATAATCCAGTGAGTCTGCACCTGCCTGAAATCTAAGATCAGTGGCTATAAGCAAACTTGCAGAGTAGTCTTTTGGTGAATTCAAATGTACCCTCAATCTTAATAAGGGTCTCAATAGAATAATGACACAGCGCATACATTTAGGTAAAAAACGTTCCACTGTCTGTGCCTCCCACCCCTTTCCATAAACATTTACATGAGACCACTATCGATCCAGCACTGTCCCTGACGGCAGCACCGCTCTGCTCTCTTCCTCCAGTCACGGCTTAACGTTTGGGTCCGTACTGAACTTCCGGGTGTCCGTGTTCCGAACCCGAACGTTTGAGAAAAAGTCTGGGTTTGGGTTCTGGGTTCTGGTATTTTATCATGCATGTTGAATAGCTGCAGGGCAGCCAATCAACAAGCGTTTCACTGGTTTTCCCTAGAAGCCATCACAGCCATACCTACTAATGGCATGGCTGTGATTGGCCAGTGCATCATGTGACCCAGCCTCTATATGAGGCTGGAGTCACAGTGCTGCATGTCACATGCTCTCAGGTTAGTGTAGGGAGAGGATGCTGCCGGCGCTGTGAGGGACAGATTGTGAGGGAAAGATTGCAGATCTAATAACTAGGTAGAGATTACTACTACTGCCGTGAGGGACAGATTGCAGTGATAATAACTAGGTAGAGTTTACTACTACTGCTTTGAGGGACAGATTGCAGATTTAATAACACTCATCCTGCATTACAGAACGATATGATTACAGAACGATCTCTCATCCTGCATTACAAAATGATCTGATTACAGAACGATCTGATACTGGACTAGGTAGAGATTCCTACTGCTTTGAGGGACAGATTGCAGATCTAATAACATCTCCCATTTTTCTTCCTTTTGCAGCCCTCTAGCACTTGCCAGGACTTTTTTACAGCCATTTTTGTGTCCCGAAAAGTTCGGGTCCCCATTGACTTCATTGGTGTTCAGGGTCCAGGGTCAAGTTCGGGTAACGTTCGGTACCGAACCCGAACGTTTCCGCAATGTTCGGCCGAACCCGAACATCCAGGTGTTCGCTCAACTCTAGTGTTTTTCTTTCTTTTCTAGTCAGATGCTGCTACCATTTATCCTGCTCCTGATCTTGCTCTTGCCCTGTATCCTTCATCCTGCTGCCTTATATCTGATCCCCTTGTTTCTGATCCCAGTCCTGGTTCCCCCCTCCTTCCTGGCATCTCTGATATTCCATGTGACCTGGGTTCCTCATCTTGTATATATTGTATTATAGTTAGGCTTCCTGTTACCTAGTTAGGCATATCGGTAGTTCACTTATATCTTCACCTTTGCTTGTGTGGATGTCTTTTGTTTTACTATTATTTAATTCACTTTAATATATATATGGTTTGGTCTCATTTTATAAGTGTAGCCAGGCAGATGTGGCCATCTTTGTAAGTTTATTCCTGACACACAGCCTGGCCCCGGAGTGGGCCCCCATAAATGACCCATAGTAAGCAGCTTGCTATGGGAGCATTCAGAGAAGAGGAGGTTTGGGCCATCTACTGTATGTCCTACTGGGAAGATTTCTCCTCATTTCCTGTTCCATAGTCAATACAGGAAGTGAGAGGAGATCCCTCCAAATGTGAGGGAATCCCAGTCACCAGGGTCACCATAACTAGTGTTCCCATTGGAAGATTACTGATTTGGTTTACTCTGGTGATAACCCAAAATTTGGGTTTTTCTTTCACTTTTGGTTATAATAGTAAACAGGACAAATATAGAGGATGAATATCCTTTATGGGGCAGGCAGAAAAAATATAAAACTGACAGGTGTCCTAACCCCTCTCCATTCTATCCAAAACTAAAAAAAATGTATTTAGTTATACTTTAACATGAAATCACTAATGGCCAATTTATTTTTGTACAGGAGATCCAAGAGATGGAAGGAAATGTGGGCTTCTGGTGCATTCTGCAATGAGAAAGTGAACTGTTACAGGAAAAAAAGAACTCTAGATACACAAAGTAGATTGGTTAATTGTTAATTGTTACTTTGCTAAAACATATTTATTTATACTGCACGTTCTTTGATCTGTATAGTCCATGTTGCAGCCTTTATGTGTGGAAACCTATTGGACTGTTCTATATCATCTGCTCAAATACTAATAATAAAGACACAAATCCTGTACTGTCTGAACTCCCTGATTTGTAAATAAACCCTATCATCAATCATTAACAACAGCAGTTATTAAATATAATCTAGTTCTGAAGTTGGTTTGTGCTCCCCTGCAAGGAATCCATTTGTATTTTCTGTAAAATCTCACAGCTATAGCTACTCACATGCATCTGGGGACAGATCATTAACATTGTCACCAGCAGATGTACTGTTTCACAAACAATTTAATTAGGGCATTAAGCTTTTTTATTTTTCTTAACACTTGATTTTTTTTTTTTTTTTTTATCTAGTGAAAATACAATATACAATTAGAATAGACACCTTTGCTATATACAGAAAGGCATGCTTTAGAGAAGTATTTCACTTTAATAATGAGGCACATTAGATAATCATTTGAGCACAAGGAATTAGCAAACTAGCCTGGTTTTATTTGAGGGCCATTCGTCAAATTCATTATAAATTCCAGAATTTGTGAACTTTATTTTTAAAATATTTGACTCTGACATTGGAAAACACACCAGTCATTTCAATTAAATACTTGGAAGATGCCTTTAACCCATATAGAGTGTTCACGGGACCCGGCGGGTCACGGATCGCAGTAAAGGGCCAATGACATCGCCCTTTACCACGGCATAATTTCCGGTTTTCTCTGCTGATCACACAGAGTGAGCAACGGAGGGAGAAGATGCAGCGTGAGGCTGCAAAAGGTATTCTTCCAGTGCCAGCCCCAATCCATGCCCTAATTTGTGCCCATAAGTGCCACAATCTGCACCCATAAGTGCCCCAATATGTGCCCATAAGTGCCCCAATATGTGCCCATAAGTGCCCCAATCTATGCCCATAAAGTGCCCCAATCTGTGCCCATAATTGCCCCAACTTGTGCCAACAAGTGCCGCAATCTGTGCCTATCAGTGCCCAGCAGTACCCCAATCCATGCCCAGCAGTGCCCCAATCAGTTCCCAGCAATGCCATATCAGTGCACAGTGGTGCCCTAATCCATGCCATATCAGATCCCAGCGGTGCCATATCAGTGCCCCAATCTGTGCCATATCAGTGCCCAGCAGTGCAATATGAGTGCCACATCTGTGTCCCATCAGTGCTCTACAGTGCCATGTCATTGTGTAATTCATGTCCCTTCATGTATTTTGGGGTGTAATTTGTGGTATGCATATGCCATGTGAGAGAAATAACCCTTTAATATGTCAATTTTGTGAAAAAAAATCTTCATTTTGCAAAGAATTGAGGGAAAAAATTACCGCGTGAAAAAACTCGCCATGCCTATTACTAAATACCTTGGAATGTCTACTTTACAAAAAGGGGTCATTTGAGGGTATTTGTACCTTCCTGGCTTGTTAGTGTCTCAAGAAATGAGATAGGCCGTCACTACATCAGGTGTGATCAATTTTTAGTGATTGGCACCATAGCTTATAGAAACCATAATGGTCCATACACACGATCCGAAAATCGGATGAAAAATCCCGCTTTCGAAGCGATCGTACGATAATCGGATCATTAGTACAGATCTTTTGAGAGCTGATCATGACAGTTCATCCCATATTATTCGATCAGACAATCACAAAATTTTTACTCTTACAATACCAGATCGTAAGATTTTCATGTAATCAGTACAGTTGCCATCCGAAAATAAAATACAAATACACTATAACACATGACATCGCTTCCAATTTTTTATTCTGGCGTTCGATAATTTTAGTGAATTTAGTACACTCTTCCGATTCGATCTGAGATTAGCATGCAAAAAAAAAAACGGACAATCTGTCTTCCGATTTTCGCAAAGTGTGTACAGGGTTTATCTTGCACAAAGACCAAATAATATACGCTGATTTGGGTTATTTTTTTTAACAGTTAGGTAGCAGTATAAATTTTGTCCAAAATGTATGAAGAAAATTTTCTAATTTGCTAAATTTTATAAAAGAAACAAAGAAAAATGCATTTTTTAACAAAATTTTTGGTCTTTTTTTATTTATAGCCCAACAAATAAAAACCCCAGTGGTGATTAAATACCACCAAAAGAAAGCTCTGTTTGTGTGAAAAAACGGACAGACATATTATGTGGTTGCAGTGTTGCCATTCAAAATGCGAGAGCATTGATAGCTGAAAATTGGCCTGGTTATTAAGGGGGTTTAAATGCCCAGTGGGCAAGTGGTTAAGAACAGTAAAATTCTTACGGACAGCATCAGCACTTCTGCATGCTGGTATATAGTTTGCACGTGTGATACATTTTATTCCATAATTGTTTGGTATTAATCCAACAACAATAGCACCCCCTAATTCATTAATATAAGTAGTAAAAACATTTTTTTAAGGGAGTTTTGGATGCCATATGTGTTTTTTTTTATTTTAACCAGCAGTAACAGGCATAAATTGACACACAGTAGATCTAAAAGCCCTCAACATTGTACAATTCAGCCAGTGGCAGAACAGTTTAAAATTATAGTTTTGTTAACAAAGTTTCATAAAATGTCTAAACAGAGTGCCCCAAAACACTTCAAAACCACAACCTCACAATCCCTTAACCCTCTCTTGTCCCTGTATCCCCAATTATTCCACATTATTCCCAAAGTATACATTTCAAATACGTATTTATGAAAATTTGTTTCATAGTCCTTATAAGCCATCTAAATGGATAAGCCGATCGCTGTGCACTTTGTTGAAGCTCAGCACCAAATACATGAATTGGGAGGTAAAATATGATCATAGTCCATATCCCGAGCTAATTTTTTTCTAACATCTTTTTTCGCGTCGGTGGTGGCAGCGAGCATCATGATTAATAATGGATCTATACCGGGGGACATTTTTTTATTTTTATTTTTTAAATAAAGGACTTGTCAAAAACGGTCTAATGGCTTTTTTTACACTACGCATTTTTTTTTTTTGGAGAATGAGTTGAGGTACTGTGTACCCCATACTCATTCACATGGGGGACCAGGATCCGGGGACCCCCTTGTTAAATGGGGTCTCCAGATTCTGATAATCCCCCTGCCCACAGACTCCCACAACCACCGGCTAGGGTTGTGGGGAAGAGACCCTTGTCCCCATCAATGTGCTTTGGGGGGAGCCCCCCTGCCCCAGGTACCCCCCATGTTGAGGGCATGTGGCCATGTATGGTTTCCGAATGGGGGGGGGCGCTCGCACGTCCCCTCCCTTTCCTGACCTGCTGGCCTGCATGCTCAGATAAGGGTCTGGTATGGACCATTTTTAAAAAAATGTTGGCGTGGGGGTTCCCTTCAAAATCCATACCAGACTCAAAGAGCCCGATAAGCATTAGGGAGACCCCACATCATTTTTCTGATTTTTTTATTGCCGGCAATTCTATTTTTTACATTCAGCTGGCCGTCCGCTCCTTAACAACCATGCTATTCACTGGTTGTTAAGAAAATGGGCTCCTGAACAATGCCTATTTATTATGCCTATTTATGTAAATAAATATGACGGCCGGTGCCAGGCATTAAATTACCATATGTTTTGCCTACTAAAATACCACAAGACCTCATAAAATAGCACATGTTTTTTTGTGAATGTCAAAAAACGTTTTGAAAAAGGCTGAACAGTATTTTACCATATTTTTTTAAGGGGAAACATACCGGTTTGTGAATGGAGCCCATTGTCTCTTATTTCTTCACATACTTGTGTCACTTTCTGACTGGGTGGAACGTATGCTGCTGTGACCCTCCAATCTCACATACTGCCATGACCTTTTGCTCTTCATCCTGATTGCCGGCCATCTACAGTTAGGGGATGGCCATTGATGCTGTTCTTATTTTCTTCTTATCACCATGATAAAGAGATCATTTGGTGTACTGGAGTTTTTTGGGGTTTTTTTTGGATTATTAGGGGGGAAAGTCTGACAAGGGGTTTGAGAGAGTTACCTTATGGCAAATCAAGCGTGGAAGAGGGTCTATATTCAGCCTTGCTAATTAGGGTAAAGCTTTAAGCTCATTGTAAGTCTCCTAATACCTACCTGCCATCTCCAGCAAGATCCCTGAGCAGGCATGTTCTGTAGTACCTGGTGTGAAAGAAAACAATGCCCCCTAATCACCCCAATGTCCAGCCTCTCATTGTCAGTTTGGCAAAACTTCTGACATAACATCTGCTCCCATTCCAGTTGGTGAAGTCAGCCCCATTTCAGTTTTTTGACTGTACTGCTCTACAGTGGGTGGTACGTAGCCTCTATTTTTTGCTCAGAAGGCCATGACTGCCCTTCAGGAGCATGTGCAATGCTAATATCTCTGTATTGCTAGACCATGCAGTCAACAGCAGGGTCTATATGACCAAAAACACAGCCCAAGCAAGCAAGGGCAGGAACAGTACATCTTCTTTACAGCCCACTGGACAAAATTTTTGCGGATAAAAATGATGCTGGACAGATCACAATGCTAGAGCTGAAGTGCACGCATGGAATCCACATTAGGTGCACAGTAGGGCCTTCAACAGTTACTGGGAGTGAGATAGCATTGATACACTGAACAGGTGGAGAGGTCAAGGACTCTGCATGTCCCTCCTAATTGCACAAGTGACCGTGGTGATGTACAGTAACATTGGGAGAGATTATTACAGATCAGTCAGTTGTTCTAGTAAAGGTACCCTCCTGTGTAAGGCAGTGACCCTATGCAAAGTGCCTAGCGTAGCACAGAAGAACCCACCCTGGAGTAGGCCTCTCATATGATCTTTGCTTGGCGGCCAATGAGGAGGGAAACATGGAGGACGTAAAAACCACCCCATCACACTACCACCTGCCCCTGCTCCCAAGGGTGTGCATTTTTTTATTTGATCTAGCAATTAAGGCAGCTCTTGACAAGACTGTCAGCAACAACTGCATGACAGCGTCTAATTAACACAACGGTAAAAATTATAATTTAGTATAATCAGATTTTATTGCTTTTAAAAAAGTAACTATTCTCAGAGAGGCAAACATAAAAGAAAAGAGTTGGAGAAAAAATAGGAAGACAACTTACAACAATGTACTAGAAATATGATTGTCGTATTTATGGACTTTTATAAACAACAATTAAAAAATATTGATAAAGTACTTGGTGAAGAGTTTGAGTCCCTAGCGACCTTGCGGCAAATGCCCTCTTATATTCAGAAGGAGAAATAGATATGTACATCAGTAGAAAAACTCAATAATGACCTTGTCAGAGACAAAAGAGCTAAATTGGAGAGGGACAGATTTTCCTATGCGGCCAGCAGGGCCTATAAATGGTATAATATGTAGATCAACAAACCCTTTAGAAAAGAGAGAACTGGTTATACCACACAGGAGGAGGGGTGGCCATTCTAAGGCACAAAAACAGAAGGATTTAGCTCTAGATGAGGGAGAATATATGTATACATTTGATGATGGGGCTTGCAGTTGCATTTTAAAAATATGTGCTGACTGCATATTTAATTTTAAGAAAAGAAGTCTGATTCATTCTGAAAAAGAGAGAGCAAAGATGAAAAAAAAGCAAAAAAAAAAAAAGTTTTGCCTCCTCTCCAGCCAAAGTTGGAACATGGGACATTTTTCCATCCGTTCCATATCTTCTCAAACTTCCAAAATGTATTATGTTGACAATTAGAGTTGAGCAGACACCTGGATGTTTGGGTTCGGCTGAACCTCGTGAAACCATTCGGGTTTGGTACCAAACTCGATCCGAACTTGACCTCGGACACCGAACCCCATGAAGTCAATGGTGACCCGAACTTTTGGGCACAAAAATGGCTGTAAAAAAGTCATGGAAAGGGCCAGAAGGCTGCAAAATTAAGCAAAATGGGGGTAAGAGTAGGACAAGTGCCCTGAAAACAAATGTGGATATGGAAATAATTTAAAATCAACTAAAAAAACAAAAATGGGAGGAGGAAGTGGATGTGGAGTAGGAGCCTAGAGGTTGACTAGGCCGTGACTGTGGCAGTGTAGTTAGAAGTGGCGGTGGTGGAGGAGGAGGAGGAGGAGGAGGTAGCCAACACTGTATTTGTTTGTTTGTTTGTTTTTTTTAGAATTGGGGTAGCCACCAAAATATTGAGACATATTCAAAACAACAAAAAGGATACCAATGTCTATTCTGCACAAGGTACAGACAAGTCTTGTAGGATACATGACAGGTTAGTTTGTCCACGTTGGCTGTGGACAGGCGGCTGCGCTTGTCTGTGATAACGCCCCCTGCCATACTAAACACACGTTCAGACAATACACTGGCTGCAGGGCAGGCCAGCACCTCCAAGGCATAAAGGGCAAGCTCAGGCCATGTGGCCAATTTGGAGTTGAATGGGGCAGATCCATCAATCAGTACGTGTAGGCGTGTGCACACATACTGTTCCACCATGTTGCTGAAATGCTGCCTCCTGCTAAGACGTTGCCTATCAGCTGGTGGTGCTGTTTGTGGTGGCGTGCTGCTGACAAAGCTTTTCCACATTTTGGCCATGCTAACCCTGCCTTCTGAGGTGCTGGCGGTGCCACAGCTGCGTTGGCGACCTCTTCCTCCTCCTCTGCCTTCACCTTGTGCTTCCACTGAGCCCCCGGTGTCACTTGGGAATGCCCTCAGCAGCGCGTCTACTAGCGTGCGCTCATAGTCGCACATTTTCTGATCACGCTCCAGTGAGGGAATTAAGGACGGCACGTTGTCCTTGTAATGGGGATCCAGCAGGGTGGCCACCCAGTAATCAGCACAAGTTACAACGTGGGCAACTCGGCTGTCGTTGAGCAGGCACTGCAGCATGTAGTTGCTTATGTGTGCCAGGCTGCCCAGAGGCAAAGACAAGCTGTCCTCTGTGGGAGGTGTATCATCTGTGTCCTCTGTATCCCCCCAGCCACGCTCCAGTGATACCCACGAGCTGCGCTGGGTGCCACCCTGCTGTGAACACGGTTCCTCCTCCTCCTCATCATCATTCTCATCCTCCTCATCCTTCAGAACTGTCCCCTGGCTTGAAAATTTTTGAGCTGGCCTATGCTGGTGCAGGAACCCACCCTCCGAGCCACTTGAATGACTGGCCTGATAACCGTGTAAATTACCCCTCTTCCTCCTCCTCCGGGGCCACATCCTCTTCCATCATCACCCGAAGTGTTTTTTCAAGGAGACATAGAAGTGGGATAGTAACGCTGAGAACAGCATCATCGGCACTGGCCATGTTGGTGGAGTACTCAAAACACCGCAATATGGTACACAGGTCTCCCATGGAGGCCCACTCATTGGTGGTTAAGTGGTGCTGTTCTGCAGAGCGACTGACCCATGCATGCTGCAGCTGAAACACCACTATTGCCTGCTGCTGCTCACACAGTCTCTCCAGCATGTGCAAGGTGGTGTCCACCTTGTGGGAACGTCGCATAGGAGGCGGTGAGCGGGAAGGCCGAAGTTCCGCTGCAGCTCAGACAGGCGAGCAGCAGCAGGGTGAGAATGCCGAAAGCGCATATCAGGGTAGTTTTTTAGAAATTTCTGCACCACCAAACTCAGCACATGCGCCAGGCAAGGGATGTGCATCAAACCATCTAGGCCCAGAGCTGCTACGAGATTTCGCCCATTATCGCACACCACCAGGCCGGGTTGAGGCTCAGTGGCAACAACCACTCATCGGTCTGTTGTTCAATACCCGTCCACAGCTCCTGCGCAGTGTGGGGTTTATCCCACAAACATATCAGTTTTAAAATAGCCTGCTGTCATTTATTCCTGATGTGCTGAAGTTGGTGGTGAAGGTGTTACGCTGAGCGGATGAGGAGGTGGTAGAGGAGGAGGAGGAAGCGCAGTAAGAGGAGGAGGCAACAGGAGGCATGCCCTGCAATACTAGGTGGCGGAAGGAAATGCGCCAAACAGCTAGCCGCCTCAGGCCCAACCGCCACTACATTTGCCCAGTGTGCAGTTAGCGAGATATAGCGTCCCTGCCCGTGCTTACTGGTCCACGTATCAGTGGTTATGTGGACCTTGCCACAGATGGCGTTGCGCAGTGCACTCTTGATCTCGTCCCGGACTTGTGTGTGCAGGGAAGGGATGACTCGCCTGGAAAAGTAGTGGCGGCTGGGAACCACATACTGTGGGACAGCCACCGCCATCAGGTTTTTAAAACTGTCCATGTCCTCCAGATGGAATGACAGCATTTCAAATACCAGGAATTTTGAAATGCTGGCATTCAGGGCCAGGGATCGCGGGTGGGTAGGGGGGTACTTCCTCTTTCTCTCCAGTGTTTGGGAAATGGAGAGCTGTAAGCTTCCATGGGACCGTGTGGAAATGCTTGGGGACAGTGGCGGACATGGTGGCGTTGCTGTCACATCGTCTGTTTTCTGGGTGGCAGGTGACACCGGCACTGTAGAGGTGGAGGAAGAGACCGAGGCAGCAGCAGTAGAGGAAGCAGGAGGAGGCTGAGACCTTTCTTGGATTTTCAGGTACTTATTCCACTGCAGCAAGTGCTTTGCATTTAGATGCCTGGTCATGGAGGTTTAGAGCATTTGTGCCTCGCTTCAGCCTCTCATTGCACAGTGTGCAAACCACTTGTGTCTTGTAGTCAGCACATTGTCTGAAGAACTGCCATGCCGGGGAACGCCTTTGAGCTGCCTTTGGTGTGCTAGGTTCCTAGGCGTGGTGGGTAGTAGCAGGCCTACTGTCTAGGGGACGCTCACTCCGCTTTTGCAACCTGCTTCCTCTTTTGCTGTGCTGATGCCTTTGTGCGACCACCACCTCTTCCTCCAAACTGCACATGTCACTCGCATGACCTTCATTCCATGTGGGGTCTAGGACCTCATCATCCTCCACATCATCTTCCACCCACCCTTCATCACTGCCCTCCTTGTCAGTCTGGACACTGAGGAAAGCCGCAGCAGTTGGCACCTGTGTTTCGTCATCATCATCACAGACGTGCTGCCGTGGTGTTTCCATGTCCTCATCCTGAACCAGAAGTGTTTGGGCATCAGTGCACTCAATGTCTTCCACTTCTGGGCCAGGGCTATGTGGATGGCCCATGGAAAGCACAGCAGCAGAGTCATCAAAAAGCATAAGAGACTGCTGCATGACTTGAGGCTCAGACTGCTTGGCTGATTTACAAGGGGCTGAGGTGAAAGACAGATGGCCATAGGGTTCAGGTGCCAACTCTGAGCTTTTATCAAGGGACCGGGTGGGAG
>BLSH010421852.1:197031-222268 GCA_018402905.1 Glandirana rugosa
AGGAGGAATTGCAGCAGGGTGCCACCCAACGCAGCTCGTGGGCATCACTGGAGCATGGCTGGGGGGATACAGAGGACACAGATGATATACCTCCCACAGAGGACAGCTTGTTTTTGACTGTGGGCAGCCTGGCACACATGGCCAACTACATGCTGCAGTGCCTGCGCAATGACAGCCGAGTTGCCCACATTGTAACTTCCTCTGATTACTGGGTGGCCACCCTGCTGGATCCCCATTACAAGGACAACGTGCCGTCCTTAATTCCCTCACTGGAGCGTGAGAGGAAGATGTGCGACTACAAGCGCACACTGGTAGAGGCGCTGCTGAGGGCATTCCCAAATGACACCGGGGGCTCAGCGGAAGCACAAGGCGAAGGCAGAGGAGGAGGAGGAGGAGGAAGAGGCCACCAATGCAGCTGTGCCACCGCCAGCACCTCAGAAGGCAGGGTTAGCATGGCTGAAATGTGGCTAAGCTTTGTCAGCAGCCCGCCACAACAAACAGCACAACCAGCCGATAGACAATGTCTTAGCAGGAGGCAGCATTTCAGCAACATGGTGCAAGACTATGTGTGCACACCCCTACACGTACTGACTGATGGGTCTGCCCCATTCAACTTCTGGGTCTCCAAATTGGCCACATGGCCTGAGCTTGCCCTTTATGCCTTGGAGGGAGGTGCTGGCCTGCCCTGCAGCCAGTGTATTGTCGGAACGTGTGTTTAGGGGGCATTATCACAGACAAGTGGAGCCGTTTGTCCACATCCAACGTGGACAAGCTAACCTTTATTAAAATGAATCAGGCATGGATCCCACAAGACTTGTCTGTACCTTGTGCAGAATAAACATTTAGACCGGACTCACACAGCCATTCACATACTTGTTTTTTCGAATAGGCCTCAATACAAAAAAAAAAAAAATACCATGTTGGCTACCTCCTCCTACTCCTCTACCACCGCCACTTCCACCTACACTGCTACGGTCACGGCCTAGTCAACCTCTAGGCTCCTACTCCACCCCATTTTTTTATTTGATTTTAATTTATTTTCCCTGTCCCCATTTTTTTGTAGGGCACTAGCCCTACACTTACCCCCATTTTACTTCCTTTTGCAGTCCTCTAGCACTTGCCAGGACATTGTTACAGCCATTTTTGTGCCTAAAAGTTCGGGCCCCCATTGATTTCAATGGGGTTCGGGGTCCGTGCGAATGTTCGGGTTCTGTCCGGACCCGAACCCGGACTTTGTCCCGAAGTTCGGCCGGACCAGCAGAACCCGAACTTCCAGAGGTTCGCTTAATCTACTGATTAGACACAGGGTGGCCTTCTTGACAGTTGGTTTTGCTTTCCATCAGCGCGTCGGACTGGAGCAGCTCTTCTTTGTTGGGTGTTTTTCCTTCCCTTATTTGTATGGCCAGAAGGATGGATGTGTGTTTGCCTAGCCCAACATTACACCAAGTGTGGTCATATCAGATCTATGAAGTTGAGCTGCAACCACCTTTATTTTATTCCTTTCATTGAATAAATGGTCTTCTAATCATATTGCCTTTTGATGGGAGGCCTTTCTATATTTATAATAATAATAATAATACAATTTATTTTATATAGCGCCTTTAACCACTTCAGCCCCTGACCAGAGCACTTTTTGCGATCATCGCTTTAACTGACAATTGCACGATCGTGCGACGTTGTACCCAAACAAAATTGACTTACTTTTTTTCCCACAAATAGAGCTTTATTTTGGTTGTATTTGATCACCTCTGCGGTTTTTATTTTTTGCACTATAAACAAAAAAAGAGATACAATTTTGAAAAAGAAAACAATATTTTTTACTTTTTGCTATAATACATGTCCAAAAAAAAATATAAAAAAAACTAATTTATTCATTAGTTTAGGCCGATATATATTCTTCTACACATTTGTGATAAAAAAAAGTAGCAATAGGCATATATTGATTGGTTTGTGCAAGAGTTGCCGGGTTTACAAACTATGAGAATTAATTTATGGCATTTTTACTATTTTTATTTTTTACTAGTAATGGCGACGATCTGCGATTTTTATCGGGACTGCGATATTGCCATGGACAGATAGGACATTTTTGACACTTTTTTGGGACCCTTGACATTTATACAGCGATCAGAGCTAAAAATAGCCACCTTTAGGGGGCGATCAAGGGGTTAACTGTGTTCCCTATGTGTGCTCTAACTGTATGGGGGCTGGGCTGGCAGGGGCATGACAGATCTAACTGATCCTGATTACAGGGATCAGTAGATCGCTGTCATGCCGCCTGTCAGAACGGGGAACCACCGTGTTTACATCTTCGATCTTCCTCTCTAGTAGGCGATCACGGATCGCTGGCGGACATAGAGTCTGCCCGACCCACGGACCCACTCACGGAGCACGTGGTGGGCACGTGAGCGCAACTGCAGTTGCGCAGATCACCATTTATAGACGGCGATCTGCTCAGTGGAGCCACTTTGCCACCGTGTATCCACGCGATACGGTCGGCAAGTGTTTAACCACTTCCCGACCGCCGTATGCAGAATGACGGCCGGGAAGTGGCTGAGTTATCCTAACTGGACGTCATATGACGTCCTCAGGATAACAAGCCGCCACATCGCGGCGATCGGTGGTGTGGGGGGTCAGTCTGACCCCCCACAATGCCGATCTCGGTAAAGTGCTTCGATCCGAAGCACTTTACCATGTGACGAGCCATGACCAATCACGGCTGGTCACAGTGTAATACAGGAAAGCCGTTTATCGGCTTTCCTGTACTCAGGTCTGCAGACCTGATGAGGGGAGAGCCGATCGGCTGCATCCCTGACAGGGAGGGTTTGTGCTGATGATTTATCAGCACAGCCCTCCCTCGGATCGCCACCCTAGACCACCAAGGAGCCTGCCCAGGGATGTGCCCACCCAGGACCACCAGGGAGCCGACCAGGGACCACCAGGGAGCCGATCTGGACCACCAGGGAGACCCCCCTAGACCACCAGATAAGTGACATACTGCTCAGGTCCACCTTCACTCAGTGCCACCTTCAGATGCCACCCTAGACCACAAGGGAATGAGCCCCTATTAATGTATATGCCCACCAGTGCCCCTATCAGTGCCCACATTAATGCATACCAGTGCCACACATCAGTATCAGTGCCCACCATTGCCATCTACCAGTGCCCACCTATCAGTGCCCATCAGTGCCACCTATCAGTGCCCAGTGCCGCCTATGAGTGCCAATCAGTGCTTTCTATTAGTGCCCATCAGTGCCGCTTAGCAGCGTCCGTCAGTGCTGCATATCAGTGCCCATCAGTGCTGTATATCAGTGCCACCTCTCAGTACCCGTCAGTGCTGCTTATCAGTGCCGCCTAACAGTGCTCATCATCGCTGCATATAAGTGCCTCATCATCAGTGCCACCTCATCAGTGCCGCCTCATCAGTGCTAATCAGTACTGCCACATCAGTGCCCATCAGTGTAGCCTCATCAGTGTCCACCAGTGGTGGAGAAAATTTACTTATTTACAAAGTTTTGTGACAAAAATAGAGAATTTTTTTTTTTTCAAAAATTTCTGTCTTTTTTTATTTGTAGCGCAAAAAATAAAAACCGCAGGGGTGATCAAATACCACCAAAAGAAAGCTCTATTTGTGGGAACAAAATGATAAAAACTTTGTTTGGGTACAGCGTCGCACGACCGCGCAATTGTCATTCAAAGCGCAACAGCACTGAAAACTGAAAATTGGTCTGGTAGTAAAGTGTTCTAAGTGCATAGTATTGAAGTGGTTAAAGGTGGCTTCTCAAAGCGCTTTACAAGGAAAAAACAAGAAATACATAGGATAACATAACATAAGGGATAAAGGGACAATTAAGTGAAAGCTTGTCTAAAGGAAAGAGTTTTTAGATTTGATTTGAATGAGTTTAGAGAACAGGACACTCTGACATTCTTAGGAAGTGAATTCCATAGTTTTGGAGCATAGCAGGAGAAGGCTCTGTCCCCCATTGAGTGTTGGTGAGTAGCATAGTTGCCAACATCGTGAAAAAATGAATAGGGGCACTTTTTTGTCTGTAGACGGGGTCGTTTTATAATCAGGGGGTGGGATATTCGTTTGGGGCATGTCACAGTCGGGAGAGGAAATTGTGGTGCGCTAAGCTCGCCGCTGCAAAGAACAGGCATTGCTTCAACAAATTAGTGGGCATTACTTTAAGGGGCGTGGCTTGAAGGGGGTGTGATTTGAGTCTGAGATGAATGAGGGATGGAAGAAAGAAGAGATAGGGAGAGAAGGATAGAGATGGAAGGAAATAAAGAGGGATGGAAGGACAGCAGGCCCAGATCCTACACCACAATACAATATGTGTATTCCAGAAAGTTTAACAATCAGCAGATAAAGATACTCCAAACACCTGGTGTTGGCGCTTCAATCAGCTCGGCACCATGGTTGGCATGATGTCAGGGTGATTGAAGCGCATTATTTCTATTATTACATTGTAATATAAGATGAAATCATTCAACTCACCATGATGAAGAATCAGTGGGAGCCCCGAGTGTGTCACTTGCCACGGTCACCTGCCACCAGATGCAGTGTGTCACTTGCCACGGTCACCTGCCACCAGATGCAGCATGTCACTTGACACTATTATGGTCAGATATCAGGGCAGATGGGGGTCCCTGTTCCAAGGGAATATGGCGGTCCCTGTCTCCAGGGAATATGGTGGTCTTTCTCCCCAGGGGTTGGATGGTGGTCCCTCAATGCCCCAAGGGGGGACGGTGGTCCCTCAGTGCCCCGAGGGGGTGGATGGTGGTCCCTCAGTGCCCCCGGGGGGTAGATGGTGGTCCCTTAGTGCCCCCAGGGGGGATGGTAGTCCCTTAGTGTCCCCAGGGGGGATGGTGGTTCCTCAGTGTCCCCAGGGGGCAGATGGTGGTCCCTCAGTACCCCCAGGGGGTGGATGGTGGTCCCTCAGTGTCCCCAGGGGGATGGTGGTCCCTCAGCGCCCCAGGGGGTGGATGGTGGTCCCTCATTGCCCCTGGGGGGATGGTGGTCCCTCAGTGCCCCCAGGGGATGGATGGTGGTCCCTCAGTGCCCCCAGGGGGTGGGTGGTGGTCACTCAGTGCCCCCAGGGTGTGGATAGTGGTCCCTCATTGTTTCTGGGGGGATGGTGGTTCCTCAGTGTCTTCAGGCGGATGGTGGTCCCTCAGTGCCCCCAGGGGGTGGATGGTGGTCCCTCTTTGCCCCCGGGGGGATGGTGGTCCCTCAGTGCCCCCAGAGGGTGGATGGTGGTCCCTCAGTGCCCCTAGGAGGTATGGTGGTCCCTCAGTGACCACAGGGGGCAGATGGTGGTCCCTCAGTTCCCCCTAGGGGGGGTGGTGGTTTCTCAGTGTCCCCAGGGGGCAGATGGTGGTCCCTCAGTGCCCCCCAGGGGATGGATGGTGGTCCCTCAGTGCCCCCAGGGGGCAGATGGTGGTCCCTCAGTGCCCCCAGGGGGGGATTGTGGTCCCTTAGTGCCCCCAGGGGGGATGGTGGTTGCTCAATGTCCCCACTCTGTGTCACTGTGACTCACTGTGTGTTTGTGATCTGCCACCTGAGGAGGTGTACTGGGATGCCACTGCTCAGTGCTGCTGATTATTCTGTGCCAGAAGTCCAGCTCGTGGAGCAGGGAAGAACCAAGAGGCAGAGCCCAGGCGGCTACCAATGGGGCAGTCGCTTTCATTGCTGCCCAGGCTCCGCCTCTTGGTTCTTCCTCACACGGAGCTGGTCTTCTTTAAAATGGCGATGGAGACATATCAAAAGTGCCGGCCACTGACCTCTAGCGGCCGGCAGCGAAAAATTGGGAAAACTCTGATTTCCAGGGACATTTCCCGGGAAACGTTAAGGCCGGGAAAAAGGCCTCAATCTCGGAATGTCCCAGGAAATTCGGGACTGTTGGAAAGTATGAAGTAGGGGGACACACAGTAAACCAGAATTTGAGGAGCTGAGGTTACGAGGGGGTGAGAAAGTTGAAAATAGTTTAGCGAGATAATGGGGTGCTAAGCCATGAAGAGCCTTGTAGGTGAGCAAGAGGATCTGAAAGTCTATGAGAAACCTGAAGGGTAGCCAGTGTGTTAGGAACTGCCAGTGTCCGGGTGTTTTGGCGCCTCTGTCCCCCTTTTCAGCGGTGGTGCGCGTTCGCACGCTCCCGCGCACGCACGACGGAAACGGCGCCAAAGTGCTCCATTTAAGACCTGTGGAGCCCAGCAGCAAGTGCTGTCCATTCTACAGTGTCCTGTGACCTGTGAGCCCCAGCTCTACCTCTGTTTCCTGAGATTGCCTGTTTCCTGTTTGACCCGGCTAGCCCTGACCTGCTATATTTTTTAATTTAGACTGAAGTTCAAGTACAGTGCCATCTATAGATAAGCTATTAGGACTGGCCTTCTGTAATTGATGCCAATAAGCATGACTTCAGTCTTGTTACAATTTAATTGAAGAAAGTTATGGGCCATCCAAGTTTTTATATCACAAATACAGTTAGATAGGAGAGAAGCAGCCAAAGTAGAATCTGGCTTAGTGTGGATGTATATCTGAGTGTCATCAGCATGGAAGTGATACTTGAGCCCATGTGATCTAAGCCTAAGCAGTTGGCCAAGTGGAAACAAGTGAATGCTAAAAAGTAAAGGACCCAAGATTGAGCCCTGAGGAACACCATACTTGACTGGACCAACTTCAGAGTGGAATGCACCAAGAGAAACAAAGTGACAGCGATCAGTGAGATATGACAGAGCTGGTGAATGTCAGAGACTTTGTGTTCCTCCACCTTACGTTTGAGGATGCCCCACAGATGCTCAATAGGGTTTAGGTCTGGAGACATGTTTGGCCTGTCCATCACCTTTACCCTCAGCTTCTTTAGCATGGCAGTCCTCAGCTTCTTAAGCAAGGCCGTGGTCATCTTGGAGGTGTGTTTGGGGTTGTTATCATGTTGGAATAATGCCCTGCAGCCCAGTCTCCGAAGGCAGTGGATCATGCTCTGCTTCAGTATGTCACAGTACATGTTGGCTTTCATGGTTCCCTGAATAAAGTGTAGCTCCCCAGTGTCGGCAACACTCATGCAGCCCCAGACCATGACACTCCCACCACCATGCTTGACTGTAGGCAAGACACACTTGTCTTTGTGCTCCTCACCTGTTTGCACCACACACGCTTGACACCATCTGAACCAAATAAGTTTATCTTGGTCCCATCAGACCACAGCGCATGGTTCCAGTAATCCAGGCTCTTTGTTTGCTTGTCTTCAGCAAACTGTTTAAGGGTTTTCTTGTGCATCATCATCAGCTTCCTTCTGGATCGACAGCCATGCAGACCAATTTGATGCAGTGTGCAGTGTATGGTCTGAGTGTATGGTCTGAGACTGATTGACCCCCACCCTCTGCAGCAATGCTGGCAGCACTCATACATCTATTTACCAAAGACAACCTCTGCATATGACGCTGAGCACATTCACTCAACTTCTTTGGTCGACCATGGCAAGGCCTTTTCTGATTGGAACCTGTCCTGATAAACCACTGTATGGTCTTGGCCACCATGTTGCAGCACAGTTTCAGGGCCTTGGCAATCTTCTTATAGCCTAGGCTATCTTTATATAGAGCAACAATTCTTTTTTTCAGATCCTCAGAGAGTTCTTTGCCATGTGATGCCATGTTGAACTTCCAGTGACCATTATGAGAGAGTGAGAGCGATAACACCAAATTTAATACACCTGCTCCTCATTCACACCTGAGACCTTGTAACACTAACGAGTCACATGACACCGGGGAGGGAAAATGGCTAACTGGGCCCAATTGGAACATTTTCACGTAGGAGTGCACTCACTTTGGTTGCCAGCGGTTTAGACATTAATGGCTGTGTGTTGAGTTATTTTGAGGGGACAGAAAATTTACACCGTTATACAAGCTGTACACTCATTACTTTACATTGTAGCAAAGTGTAATTTCTTCAGTGTGTAAATAGAATATTTACAAAAATGTGAGTGGTGTACTTTTGTGAGATACTGTATATTCCTATACAGGGCACTTCTATGAACTTCTCCACAAACTCTAGTGCACTTGTATAAAGCTCTTATAGTTCTACTGAACATGAGCCTCTTCCTTCTTGTATGCTTCCTACATTGTATACATCTACTAAAGCTTGGCAATATCTACAGTACCTACATCTAGCAACTTTGGAAGAGACCACACTAACCTCACTCCCAGCACCTATATTAATTCTTACATTTCTATACCCAACTAATAGTCATATAACACACCTTTGGACCTTGGGTGTTGTTCCACATCCCAGGGATCTTTTCAATCAAGGCTCTCTCAAACATTTTACAGCTCTTCAGAGGGAATGTTCTCTACCACATTCAGAATGCTAACAATATTTACAAATATTACATTGCCTGGCTTGTAACCCTCTATTAAAAGTTCAATCTCACTGGGAAACTTGGCTTCATTACTGTATAAAGCCATGCACAGCAAAATAAGAGGTATATATTTTTTCTACTCTACTTCAAGATAAATCTACATTATTTAAATCATCTCCTTTTAAGAGCTTGGGAAGGGAATTAGACTGTTATACAGCTTCTTAATGATCTACGGCACATCATTTGATTTACAAGGCCACATACTGCACCAATTAGATGGTATTTGACCCCACTTTGTCTGTCTAAATTAAATGGCTCTATTTCCTGTAATTGTTGGAGGAATTGTGGTCATGAGGGTAATATCTACCACATCCTGTGGTCATGTAGGAACCTAACTAGCTATTGGCTAAAGACTTTTTGCATCACCTCAGAGATAATAGCTCACCCATAACCCCCATTCCTGGTTTAGCACTTCTAAATCTTGGCATGTATGATGTTCCTCATCCTCTATGACATACAGCGACTCATACCCTTAGCAGCCAGATTAACAAACATGAAACACTGCAGATCTAACATCACGTCTAACTAACTAGTCTTTTATGTGGTTGACCCTAACATATGAAATATAATCTGCATCCTTTTCTGTGATGTACATTTTATGCTTCCAAGCTCTTATGTTAGTAATTATTTGTCTGTCAGTCTATTTTTCTGTACCTAACACAAAATTATAATTTGTGAACTTGGATACAATGTATGTTGATTTTGACCAGCTGTGTGGAGGGGGGTTTTCCTTTCCTCCAATCATCTCTCACACAGTGTAACTGCAGTCTCTTTGCCCTGTCCTCTGTGCTGCTGACAGATGAAGAAGATTTTGAACATGAACACCCAAGTACCTTGCACCAGACCATCTGAGTACCCAAGTACCTGGCACCAGACCATCTGAGTACCCGAGTACCTGTCACCAGCCCATCAGAGTACCCAAGAACTTTTTACCAGCCCATCAGAGTACCCGAGTACCTTTTACCAGCCCATCAGTGTACCTGAGTACCTTTTACTAATCCATCAGAGTACCCGAGTACCTATCTACAGCCCAAAAGAGTACCCGAGTACCTATCTGCAGCCCATGCCTCATAAAATATACATTGGGGTGTTTGCTTTCCAAAATGGGGTAATTTTGTGGGTAATTCCACTGTCCTTGAGCTCCAGGACCTTCAAAAGTGTGATAGGTAGGAATGAAATTAGATGTGTAATTAATGCTCCTAGAACGCCTGAAGGTACTACTTCAATGTTGGACCTCTCTATGTGGCCGGGCTGTGTAAAAGTCTCACACATGTGGTATCGCCATACTCAGGACGAGTAGTAGAATATATTTTGGGGGGTCATTTTTGCTATGTACAAGCTATGTGTTAGAAATATCATATAAAATGACAACTTTGTGTAAAAAAAAATACGTTTTCATTTTCTTTCCACGTTTTCCGAAGACTTGTGGAAAAAATGAACCGTACAAAAGACTCATAATGCCTCATGAAATATACATTGAGGTGTTTGCTTTTCAAAATGGGGTCATTTTGTGGGTAATTCCACTGTCCTGGTGCTCCAGGACCTTCAAAAGTGTAATAGGTCATTAGGATATTTTATGTGTAATTTTACCTCCTAGAACGCATGATGGTGCTCCCTGCATGTTGGACCTCTCTATGTGGCCAGGCTGTGTAAATGTCTCACACATGTGGTATCGCCATACTCGGGACGAACAGCAGAATGTATTTTGGAGTGTAATTTTTGCTATATACATGCTATGTGTTAGAAATATCTTATAAATTGACCACTTTGTGTAAAAAATAATAGAGTTTTTATCTTCTTTCCGTGTTTTTCAAAGACTTAACCGTACAAAAGACTCATAATGCCTCATATAATATACCTTGGGGTGTTTGCTTTCCAAAATGGGGTCATTTTGTGGGCAATTCCTTTGTCCTGGTGCTCCAGGGCCTTCAAAAGTGTAATAGGTGGTTGAGAAATGAGATGTGTAATTTATGCTCATAGAACGCCTAAAGGTGCTGCTTCAATGTTGGGCTCTGTATGTGGCCAGGCTGTGTAAAAGTCTCACACATGTGGTATCGTCATACTCAGGAGGAGTAGCAGAATGTGTTTTGTGGTGTCATTTTTGCTATGTACATGCTATGTGTTGGAAATATCTTATAAATGGACAGCTTTGTGTAAAAAAAATGCGTTTTCATTTTTTTTCCACATTTTATAAAAACTTCTGGAAAAAAATGACATGTTCAAAAGACTCATTATGCCTCATAGATTATACGTTGGGTGTTTACTTTCCAAAATGGGGTCATTTTGTGGAAAATTCCATTGTCCTGTTGCTTCAGGGCCTTCAAAAATGTAATAGGTGGTTGAGAAATGAGATGTGTAATTTATGCTCGTAGAACGCCTAAAGGTGCTACTTCAATGTTGGGCTTGTGTATATGGCCAGGCTGTGTAAAAGTCTCACACATGTGGTATCGCCATACTCAGGAGGAGTAGCAGAATGTATTTTGGGGTGTCATTTTTGCTATGTACATGCTATGTGTTGGAAATATCGTATAAATGGTCAACTTTGTGTTAAAAAAATGCATTTTTATTTTTTCCCACATTTTCCAACAACTTCTGGAAACTAATGAACCATTCAAAAGACTCATAATGCCTCATAAATTATAAGTTAGGGTGTTTGCTTTCCAAAATGGGGTCATTTTGTGGGCAATTCCATTGTCCTGGTGTTCCAGGGCCTTCAAAAGTGTAATAGGTGGCTAAGAAATGAGATGTGTAATTTATGCTCCTAGAACGCCTGAAGGTGATACTTCAATGTTAGGCCTTTGTATGTGGCCAGGCTGTGTAAAGGTCTCACACATGGGGTATCGCCATACTCAGGAGGAGTAGCAGAATGTATTTTGGGGTGTCATTGCAAGTATGCATATGCTGTGTGTGAGAAATAACTTGTTTAACAATTTTGTGTAAAAAAAAAAAAAAAAAAAATTCTTAATTTTGCAAAGAATTGTGGGAAAAAATTACAACTTCAAAAAACTCACCATGCCCCTTACTAAAAACCTTGGAATGTCTACTTTCATTTGGGGGGTATTTGTACTTTCCTGGCTTGTTAGGGTCTCAAGAAATGAGATAGGTGGTCAGTACATCGGGTGTGATCAATTTTCAATGATTTGCACCATAGCTTGTAGACTCTATAACTTTCACAGAGAATAAATAATATCCACTAATTTGGGTTATTTTCACCAAATATATGTAGCAGTATAAATTATTGCCCAAATTTATGAAGAAAAAATACTTTTTTGCTAAATGTTTCAATACAAACTAAAAAAAAGTGTTTTTTTTCAAAATTTTCGCTACTTTTTCACTTATATTGAAAAAAATAAAAAACCCAGCAGTGATTATATACCACCAAAAGAAAGCTCTATTTGTGAGAAAAAAATTATAAAAATTTAGTTTGGGTACAGTGTAGCATGACTGAGTAATTGTCATTTAAAATGTGAGAGTGCTGAAAGCTGAAAATTGGTCTGGTAAGGAAGGGGGTGTAAGTGTCCTGTAAGGAAGTGGTTAAAAATGGAAAATGTGCATCACTTCTCCCAAGAGTCAGCCCACTGCAGAATTAAGTCAGAATTCCCAAAATGCTTACTTGTTCCAGGACAGCTCCTTAGAAACTATTAAAGTCAAAAACAGACAGACAACTAGTATTTTCACAAGGAGAGATTGCTAATGGCAGTCTCTATATTCTCTCAGCACAAGTGCCAAGAACTAAAATTTGCAATTGATTTGTTTTATAGCAAGGGACATTATGATGAAATAAATATGAATTACAACATACGCTAGAGACCTGTGTACTATTGCAATGTACTACCTTGAAATCTCTAAGCCATGTAACCTCATCAATGATGCTTTTCACATCACAGTTCTATTTAAAACATGAAAATGACAAATACAAGTGACAAATACAATGTGTCATTTTAAGAACTATCAAAGAATAGCAATTGGATGTACATTTGCCTTTAGGTGTAAAACTTTTATTTCCCCCTTTATATATGGCACTATCTGCCCTATTTAATTAAGTAATGTAAACAGCAATGGCGTACAAATAGCCCTTCAAGCTTTCATGTTTCATAACTCTTCCACAAAGAGATGAAAACAAAGTGCACAGCAAACCAAGCAGCCAGCATGAATATGTTTCAGACTGTGGTTTAAGTGACTGGTAAGTTATTAAAACAGCTAATCTAAACTAACAGATATTTTTTTGTGACCTTGGTACTAGATTATGAACATTGCTCAAGCTAGGGAAACCAAGCTCCCGCAGTCACCATGGAGAAAGGTGCAGGCCGCCAAAGGTGCTGTTACGTACCAGGCAGGGAGCCTGACGGCAGGGGACAGCCTCTCCTACGACTCCGGTTCAAGGGACCGCTGGGGGTGAGACAGCGGCCACAAGAGCATGGTGAGGTATGAGTGCCTGTGGTAGTCCAATGATGTCCGCCAGCAGGAGGTCAGCAGGGTTGCTGGAGATGGAGATGACCTGAGCATAAGGTGCAGTTAGCTGGAAGCTACCCAGTTGAGCTGGGAAGGCTTGCGGAGCTGGAAGCTACCGAGGTCTGGATGGCAACAGGCACAGGAGCAGAGTCAGGTGGGAGCAAGTTTGGCAACAGGCTGGAAGCCAGGTACAGAGGAGTAGACGGAAGAGTGGTCGAGACAAGCCGGGTCAGTAAACAAGTTCAGAGCAGGTTATCAGGTCGCAGGTTAACACAGGTAACGCTGTAGATAAGACAACACGCATCTGGTGCATGAGCAGGGTTTAAATGGCTTTGTTTGGTGCCAAGATTCACACACGCGTGCGCACAGGCGTGCACAGGCACGCACATGCGCTGTTGGGTGCCAGAAAGCATGGAGATTCTGCTGGAATGTCCTTCCTGAGAAGAGCTGCACAGGCAGGCTTCCTGACATTGTCCCCCCCCCCCTTATGGGCAGCCACCGGATAGCCAGTTGGCTCCTCTTTTGGGGGTGGTTTTGAAGGAAGTCTCTTACCAAATTTAAGGTATGCAGATTTCGTTCAGGCTCCCAGGAATTTTCCTCTGGTCCAAAGCCTTTCTATTTGATCAGGTACTGCGTTTGACCCCTTCTTTTCCTGCATTCCAATATAGCCTCTACCTCAAATTATTCTTCCCCGTTAACCATTATAGGTTCAAGTGGTCCTGTCTGGCGACTGGGGAAGGAGTCCGGCACCGCTGGCTTTAATAAAGGAACTTGGAACACTGGATGGACTTTTAGACTTGCGGGTAGTGAAAGTTCATAAGATACCTCATTAATTTTCCTCTTCACTGGGAATGGTCCCACATATTTAGGGCCCAGCTTCCTTGACGGGCATGCCAGCTTCAGGTTGGTTGTTGCTAGCCATACCCGATCTCCTGTTTGCAAACTTAGCTCCCCTTTTCTCCATTTATCGAAAGCTAGCTTACTGCCCTCCTAAGCTTTACTCATATTGTCCTGCAGCAGCTTGTTGAAGCAGCTTACGGTTGAAAAAGTCCACGGTGTCTAGAGTGGCAGGTACTGAGAATTCGGGTTCTAAGCCAGGCAAGAAGGTAGGGTGAAAGCCCAGGTTCGCGAAGAAGGGAGTTTGTTTGGTGGCTGAATGGCAGGAGTTATTATAGGCAAATTCTGCCATTGGCAGGAGGGACACCCAGTCATCCTGAACAAATGAGGAGAAACAGTGAAGGTACTGTTCCAGGGTTCGGTTTGTCCATTCCATTTGTCCGTTGGACTGGAGGTGGTAAGCAGATGATAGTGAAAGTCTGATGTTAAGGATACCACACAGTGCTTTCCAGAACTTCGAGGGGAATTACACCCCCCTGTTGGACACAATATCAATGGGCACTCCATGGAGCCGGACAATTTCCTTAATGAACACCTGGGCGGTCTTCAAGGCAGAGGGTGTACCCTTTAAGGGCACAAAATTGGCCATTTTTGTCAGTCGGTCCACCACCACAAAGATGGCCGTTCAACCCTTGGAAGGGGGTAGTTCTACGATAAAGTGCATGGAAATTCTGGCCCATGGCCTCTCTGGTACTGGCAGAGGTCGGAGCAAACTCCATGCCTTAATCCAGAGTATCCCTTGCAGTCCTTTTCTAGGTCAGGCCATGTCACGTACCTGGTGGATGAGTCTGACTTGTGCAGTGGGTAACCTCCCTTACGACCCTGACAGAGCAGACAGGTGGCTCAGGAGTGCAGGATGGCACAAGGGTCGGACTGGGTCACTGGTGTTGGTAGGACGTCCGTGGGTGCACTCGTGCACAAGAAGCATGGTCGTACATGCCGGGTCGTGAAGCTGGCTGGCAGTGCGGTACAGAAGGAGCAGGCAGATGGATGGCCGGGTTCAGGCAGGGTCGACAACAGGCAGGCAGCAGAAGTACAGGAGGGCTAGGCAGGAAAGTGGTCGTAGGCAATCCAGGGGTCGGTACAGGTGGAAATCAGCAAAGTCAGGCAGGCCGGGTCACAGAAACAGATAATCAGAGTACAGGTAGATAAGGAACACACACTAGATGCTGAAGATCAGACAGCACTTGCTGCAGGGCATGCACAACTGAAATAGAACTGTTCGGCACCGTGAACGCACGCAAACGCGCAAATAGCGCTAAAAAAGTCCAGAAAGTGCATGGCTTCCTCTAACATTGCCCCCCCCCCCCAAGGGACAGCCTCCAGATGCCCAGCCGGGCCTTCAGTTCCACATGAGTCCTCCAGACTAGCCAGATAAGCTCCTTGGAATGGACATGTTGTTCGGGTTCCCATGAGTTCTCTTCAGGTCCATACCCTTTTCACTTGATCAAAAATTGTGTCACACCCCCTCTCACTCTGCAGTCGAGGATTGTCTTGAAGACATACTCTTCCTCACCATCCACTATGAAGGGCTCAGGTGGAGCTGATCTCCTACCCGGAAAGTAGTCCTTGGTTACTGGTTTCAACCAGGACACGTGAAATACCGGGTGTACCCGAAGAGAAGAGGGGAGGCTCCGCTCATACGCCACCTTATTGATTCTTCTTTTGATGTGGAAAAGGCCAATGAACTTTGGTCTCAGCTTTTTTGAGGGGCAGGCCAATTTTAAGTTCTTAGTCGCAAGCCAAGCTTGGTCGCCTGGTTGTAGGTCCAATTCCCCCCGCCTTCCTCTGTTAAACATCCTTTTATTGTATTCCTCCGACCGGAATAATGTTTCCCGTAGAAGCTTGCTGTTCTCCACTAGGAAAGCAGCCATGTCGTGGACAGCAGGCACCGAGCTTTCTGGAGCCAGGTCGGGCAAGAATGAGGGATGGTAGCTGAGATTCGCCCAGAACTGTGACTGATTAGTGGAAGAGTGGATTGCGTTGTTGTAGGCGAACTTGGCTACCGGCAGCAGAGAGACCCAATCGTCCTGAGAGAACGAGGAGTAGCATCTGAGGTACTGCTCTAATGTTTGGTTCGTTCTCTCCGTCTGGCCATTGGTCTGGGGGTGATAAGCGGAGGAGAACGCCAATTCAATTCCCAGCAGAGGGCCTTCCAGACCCGAGAAGTAAATTGTACCCCTCGATCAGACACAATGTTGGCTGGTAGTCCGTGGAGGCGAACTATCTCCTTAATGAAAGTCTCTGTCGTTTGATTGGCCGTTGGGGTGCCCTTCATGGGGATGAAATGGGCCATTTTGGTGAGGCGGTCTACGACCACAAAGATGGTAGAGAATCCTGCAGACGGGGGCAGTTCCACTATGAAGTCCATAGATATATGCGACCATGGCTGCTCCGGAACAGGTAGTGGGTTTAGCAACCCCCAGGCTTTGGTCCGATCAACCTTGTTGCGGGCACAGGTGGGACAGGCCTTAACGTATTCCCTGCAGTCCTTGTCAGCCTGGGGCCACCAGAAGGAGCGTGCCACTAACTCCGCCGTCTTACGACCCCCAAAATGTCCTGCCAATTTGAGATCATGGCATAACTCAAGGACTGCCGGACGTTGCTCGTCAGGGACATAGACTCTTGTACAGAACCACCACAACCCGTCATGCTGGGTCAGCCTGGAGTCTTGAGGGACGGAAGACCTGACCAGAGACCGTCTGATTTGTGAGAGAAGATCCTCCTGGGTTAATAGGAAGCTCCAAGACGGGAGAATCATGTCCGGTGGGGGGAGTTTCCCCTGTTGTATGGAACATCCTGGAGAGGGCGTCGGGCTTCACATTTTTCGAGCCGGGCCTGTATGTAATGTGCAGCTGGAACCATGAAAAGAAGAGGGCCCTGCAGGCCTGGCGGGGATTTAGTCTCTTGGCGGTTCGTAAGCACTCCAGATTCTTGTGATCTGTGTACACCTGAACTGGGTGTGAAGCTCCCTCCAGCAGATACCGCCATTCTTGCAGGGCGGACTTAATAGCCAGCAACTCTCTATCTCCCACGTCATAGTTTCTCTCCGGTGGGGTCGTTTTTTGGGAGAAAAAGGTGATAGGGTGAAGAGCCGCTTTAGGTCCCTGCCTCTGGGACAGTACTGCTCCCACTGCCTTTTCAGAAGCATTCACTTCCAGAGTCTAAGGTAGGGTAGGGTCCGGGTGTCTTAGGACGGGAGCCATGGTGAAGAGTTGCTTTAGTCGTTGAAAAGCTGGCTGGGCTTCAAGAAACGTGTGTTCTGCTTCGTGAGCTGGGTAATGGGGGCAATGACAGCGGAGAAACCCCTAATAAACTTCCGATAGAAGTTAGCAAAGCCCACGAAGCGTTGGACCACCTTCCTGTCAGTAGGCACTGGCCACTCCACAATAGCGGAGACCTTCTGGGGGTCCATAGTGATACCGGACACAGAGAGTATGAAGCCCAGGAAGGAAATGTCAGAGCACTCAAATGCGCACTTCTCAGCCTTAGCATATAGTCCATGTTGGCGAAGACAGCTCAGTATGCTTTTGACGTGCCCCCGGTGCTCTTCCAGTGATGAGGAAAAAATGAGGATATCATCCAGATACACCACTATGAATACGTCAAGAAAACCCGGAAAATATCGTTCACCAGATATTGAAAGGTGGCCGGGGCGTTGCAGAGGCATGACTAAGTATTCGTAGTGGCCAAAACGGGTTCGGAAGGCCGTCTTCCACTCATCCCACTCTCTGATACGGATGAGGTTATAAGCCCCTCTCAGGTCCAATTTAGAGAAGACTGAGGCAGAACCGAGTCTTTGGAACAATTCCGGGACCAAAGGCAAGGGGTAACGGTTTTTAACCGTGATCTTGTTGAGGTCTCTGTAGTCGATACAGGGCCTTAGAGAGTTATCCTTCTTTTCGACAAACAATATCCCGGCACTGACAGGGGAAGTAGACGGGTGGATTAACCCCTTCTTTAAGTTGTCCTCCAGATAAGTCTTAAGGGCTGCTAGCTCCAACTCGGAAAGGGGGTATATCCTGCCGAAAGGCACCTCTGCCTGGGGAGTAGCTCGGATTGGGCAGTCATAAGGTTGGTGCGGTGGCAGGGCATCTGCCCCCTTATTGCTAAAGACGTCCAGTATTAGAAATTCTGAGTGACCATTAGGAGAATGGGGGCGGTCTCGTGGGTCACCGTACCTGAGCTGATGGTGGACCCGTCGGCCAGGTGAACAGTCATTTGGTGCGCCTTAGGCTGGAGGGGAACCTGGTGCTGGGCTGCGAAGGTCAGGTCTATAAAACAACTGCAGACCCCAGAGTCAATGATTGCCCGGACTGGGACATCTCCTCCTGGCAGCTGTAGGGTGACGGAGAGCGCCAAATAGGTGGTAGGACTGGACAGGGACAGGACTTCCCCCTTGACGGAGTAGGAACTCCTGGGCCGCTTGGTGGGGCAGGTTCACACCCTGTGCCCGGCAGTACCAAAATATAGGCACAGTTCATGGGTCATTCGACTTAGTCTCTCCTCTGAGGTGAGGCTCAGGCACCGATGGGTAACCAGCCTTTTCGAGTTGCGCTCCCGTAATCGATGGTCGATCTGGGTGACCCAATCCATTAAAGCGTTCAAGGTTCAGGGAACCCCTACACGGGCTAGCTCGTCCTTAAGGGGCTCGGACAGGCCCAACCGGAACTGGAAACTGCGGGCTGCGGAGCTCCAGGCGGTGTCAGCGCTCCAACACCGGAATTCGGACACATAATCTTCCACCGCGTGGTAGCCCTGCTTGAGCGCATGGAGCATGGCTTCGGTTGTGGCGGTCTGGTGCAGGTCATCATACAGACGTGCCATGGGCCGGAAAAAGCCTGCTATAGTGGTGGTATCAGGAGACTTTTCTTCAAGTAATCGGTGAGCCCAGGCCTGGGGCCCATCCTGAAGGAGTGAGATGGCCAGTCCCACCTTGGTGGCTTCTTGGGGGAAGGTTCTGGGTTGGAGAGCGAAATACAATTCGCATGCACTCCGAAACGCCTGGAACTTCTTGCAGTCCCCTGCGAAACGTTCTGGTAGGGGTACCTCGGGTTCTGTGGGCAGAGTGATGAGGGTGTGATCAGGAAGTGGGTAGGACCCCAATGCGGGTGGTGCGCAGGATTTGGCCTTCCAGCCGCATGTAATCATCTTGTAGAGCCTTCACTGCCCGAGTAAGGCCGGCCAAGTGTGTACAGAGTTCATTCGTTGGGGAGGTCCCCTGTGCAGACTCTGACATGGCTGTCTGATACTGTCACGTACCTGGTGGATTAGTCTGACATGTACAGTGGGTAACCTCCCTTACGACCCTGACTCGGGAACCCCTGATAGCGCAGACAGGTGGCTTGGGAGTGCAGGATGGCACGAGGGTCGGACTGGGTCACTGGTGTTGTTAGGACGTCCGTGGGTGCACTCATGTACAAGAAGCGTGGTCGTACAGGCCGGGTCATGAAGCTGGCTGGCAGCGCGGTACAGAAGGAGCAGGCAGATGGATGGTCGGTTTCAGGCAGGGTCATCAACAGGCAGGCAGCAGAAGTATAGGAGGGCTAGGCAATAGAGTGGTTGTAGGCAATCCAGGAGTCGGTACAGGCGGAAATCAGCAAAGTCAGGCAGGCTGGGTCACAGGAACAGATAATCAGAGTACAGGTAGATCGGAAACACACTAGATGCTGTAGATCAGATAGCACTTGCTGCAGGGCGTGCACAACTGAAATAGAGCTGTCTGGCACCGTTTCCGGCACGTGCGTGCGCACGGGTGCGTGCGCGAATGCACAAATAGTGATAAAAAAGTCCAGAAAGTGCATGGCTTCCTCTAACAGGCCACCAGAAAGTGCGCTGTACCAACTCTATGGTTTTGCGGACTCCAAAATGACTTGCTAAGGGAAGGTCATGACAGAGGCCAAGAACTGTAATCCGGATCTCCTCCAGAACAAAAATTTGATTCCCTTTCCAAAGAAGGCCATCTCTGGCCTGCAAGGTGCTCTTGATGATGTTAGGTACTCCTACAGAGGCCTGCTTTAACTGAGGTAGGAGATATGTGTAGAGCAACAGGAAATTGCCAGCTGGCAGGATGGTATCGGGTGTCGCTGGTTCCTTAGGATCCTCATACATCATGCATTATAACTAGAGTTGAGCGAACCCGAACTGTAAAGTTCGGGTTTGTACCGGACATTGGGGTGTCCGTGTCCCGAACCCGGACCCAGACATTTGAGAAAAAGTCTGGGTTCTGGTTCGGGGTTCAGGTATTTTTCACGCCTTTTGAATAGCTGCAGGGCAGCCAATCAACAAGCATTTCACTTGTTTGTCCTTAGAAGCCATCACAGCCAGGCTGTGATTGGCCAGTGCATCATGTGACCCAGCCTCGATATGAGCTGGAGTCACGTAGCTAGCGCTGCATGTCACATGCTCTCAGACTAGTGTAGGGAGAGGATGCTGCCGACACTGTGAGGGAAACATTAGCATTCTAAAATCATCTCATACTTAGTATAGGGAGAGGTTCCTGGTGCTGGTGTGAGGGATAGATTAGCGTTCTAAAATCATCTCATCCTGCTATAGGGAGAGGTTCCTGCTGCTGCTGTGAGGGATAGATTAGTGTTCTAAAATCATCTCATACTGCTATAGCGAGAGGTTCCTTCCTGGTGCTGGTGTGAGGAATAGATTAGCGTTCTAAAATCATCTCATACTGCTATAGGGAGATGTTCCTGGTGCTGGTGTGAGGAATAGATTAGCATTCTAAAATCATCCCATACTGCTATAGGGAGAGGTTGCTGCTGCTGCTGTGAGGGACAGATTAGTGTTCTAAAATAATCTCATACTGCTATAGGGAGAGGTGCATCATGTGACCCAGCCTCGATATGAGCTGGAGTCACGTAGCTAGCGCTGCATGTCACATGCTCTCAGACTAGTGTAGGGAGAGGATGCTGCCGACACTGTGAGGGAAACATTAGCATTCTAAAATCATCTTATACTTAGTATAGGGAGAGGTTCCTGGTGCTGCTGTGAGGGATAGATTAGTGTTTAGAGCTGAGCGAACCCGAACTGTAAAGTTCGGGTCCATACCGAACTTTCGGGTGTCCACGTCCCGAATCCGAACCCGATCGTTTGAGAAAAAGTCAGGGTTCGGGTTCTGGGTTCTGGTATTTTATCACGCATGTTGAATAGCTGCAGGGCAGCCAATCAACAAGTGTTTCACTGGTTTTCCCTAGAAGCCATCACAGCCATGCCTACTAATGACATGGCTGTGATTGGCCAGTGCATCATGTGACCCAGCCTATTTATAAGCTGGAGTCACTTAGTGCTGCAGTCACATGCTCTCTGAGACTCTGACTAGTGTAGGGAGAGGATGCTGCCGGCTCTGTGAGGGACAGATTGCAGATATATATAAGAACATCTCATCGATCTGATTGTGGACTAGGTAGAGACTACTACTACTGCTTTGAGGGACAAATTGTAGATCTCATCCTGCATTACAGAACGATCTGCTTTGAGGGACAGATTGCAGATCTCATCCTGCATTACAGAACGATCTGACTGGACTAGGTAGAGTCTACTGCTTAGAGGGACAGATTGCAGATCTCATCCTGCATTACAGAACGATCTGACCGGACTAGGTAGAGTCTATTGCAGATCTCATCCTTCAATACAGAACGATCTGACTGGACTAGGTAGAGTCTATTGCAGATCTCAATATAATATAAAGAATTGCGCAAAAAAAGAAACTACGTAAACTATATTGGCATAAGATTGCATAAAAGTCCGTAAGCACTGTCCATGTAAAATTGTCATAGACTGATGTTAGATGAAAAAACTTCCTCCACCAGGTGAAAAGGAGAGGTAGATAGATGAGGTGCCACCAATCAGATAAATCAGGTACTCTTACCAGAACACCGTTGTTTACCTATCTCTAGGTAAACGGACAGCGCATGCAGAATAGCCTCTGCAGGCTTTTAGGGATCAAATTCCTCTCCAACAGACGGTCAGGTGTAATATGCAGGTATATTTAGCAGCCTCCAACTTATACCATATAATGTCTCCAAGTTCCTCAAGTCGCCAACTCTGTACCACATAGGAAAGGAAGAGGACCCCAATAGTGTAATACAGTTTTAATTAAGATAAATCAGTTAAAAGCCAAATGGCTACTTACAGAATCCAGTAAAATAATGCGCAAAAAGGATCAAACAAACAAAAGCCGGCTCATCCACGTTCCGCCCGTGCTTCCGGGTCACGTGGGGCGATGATGTCAATGCGTCAGACCGCCCCACATGTTTCGTCACAAATGACGTTGTCAAAGGGCACGGGCGACGCACTGACACGTCGCATTTAAAAGCTCTAACGAGTGGACCAAGCCTCGCTCTCAGTCGCTCATTAAACGCCTCTCAATAGGCTATAACCCATCAAACCAAGCCTCTCTCTCAACATCCGGTCACCATAGCGACTGGGAAAACAAAAGCGGAAACTCCAATTGTATCGGAAGTAACCGGAAGAGAGACAGGCTATATTTACATTACATGCTTCTAATCGGATGGCATTAAATTGCCCTTAATGTACAATAAATGATTTCAATTAAGATAATAATAAAATAAAGCCAGATTAGTAGTGTATAATGACTAGAGCGACTGAAGCGGTTCTATGCCCACATAATTATAAATATACAAAAATCGACAGTATTTTGCACAATTAAAAAACAATGTATCCACATAAAAAACTTCAAGTTAAATCAGATCTTATATAGAATCCATGTGATAAACATATGTAAATTGGACAAATCAACATAATTAAAATCATTTTTGTAGCTTATCAATAAAACAATGAAAAACCATATTGTAATCAAATCATGAGTTATTGATAAATGCATTGATCTCTATGTCAACGTTCAGACCGCAAGGTCTGAGACTGTTGACACTATAGATCCATAGCATTTCTAATTTAGAAATCTCTCTTATTCTAGATCCCCCCCTCCAATGTAACTTTAATTTATCTATGGCCAGGAATTGGGTCCCCATAGGGTTCCTATTGTGTTTTTCACGATAATGTGGCGACAGTGGGTGCTCCTTGAAACCCCTTCTTAAATTATTCAGATGTTCACTCAGGCGTACGGACAAAGGTCTTATAGTCCGGCCTACATAATGCAGCCCACAGGGGCATGTTATAAGATAAACCACGCTCTTTGTAGAGCAGGTTATAAATGATTTGATCTCAAAGGATTTGGAATTACTATTAGACAGAAATGAGGTGGTCTTTTTATTCTTATGGCATTTATGGAACAGACAGAGCATCTATTGCATTTGTAGAAACCTACCAGCTTTTGAAAAAACATTGGCTTGTGACTCGGTGGGTCACAAACATTGATGGCTATTCTGCTTCTAAGATTAGGAACCCCCCTATAAATCACTTGGGGATGTTCTGGCAGAACTGGACCCAATATGTGATCATTTTTTAACACATGCCAATGCTTTTTGATAAGCTTCTTAACTTGATAGTGTTGTTGCGAGTACTTGGTGATGAAAGAAGTACCTAAACATTTAGTTCAATTTGAATTCTGTCCTTCTCTTGCTGGTCTTACCCTTTCTGCTAAAAGGGTTTCTCTATCTATATTCCTCACCTGTGTAATAGCTTGAGATAACTCTTCGTGTTGGTATCCCTTCTGAAGGAACCTCTCAGTAAGTATGGAGGCCTGTGAGTCAAAAACATCTAGTCTACTACAGTTCCTACGTAAACGTAGGTATTGACTTTTAGGGACCGAATTAAGCCACAGCCTGTGATGGCAACTGTCTTTTGAAATAAAGGAATTACGGTCCGTAGGCTTAAAGAAAGTAGACGTAACGATAATTCCATTATCAACATTAACAGTAAGATCTAGAAAATGTACCGTTTCCTGGCTGGCTTCATAATTGAATCTGATACCTCTATCATTAATATTTAATAAGGCCATATAGGTGTCTAATGACTCTCGTGTACCTTCCCATAGGAGGAGGACATCGTCTATATATCGTGCCCATAAGATTAACTCCGATCTCCTACTGGCATAGACAACGTCATCCTCCCACTTGGCCATGAAAAGGTTTGCGAGGCTGGGGGCAAATTTTGCCCCCATAGCCACGCCTCTATTTTGGAGGAAAAATTGTCCTCTGTACCAAAAATAGTTTCTCTTGGTTGCAAAATTAAGCAAATCGATAATGAAATTTCTCTGGGCTATCACTATTGCAGATCTCATCCTGCATTACAGAACGATCTGACTGGACTAGGTAGAGTCTATTGCAGATCTCATCCTTCATTACAGAACGATCTGCCTGGACTAGGTAGAGTCTATTGCAGATCTCATCCTGCATTACAGAACGATCTGACTGGACGAGGTAGAGTCTACTGCTTAAAGGGACAGATAATTGTTCTAAAATAATCTCCTACTCCTGCTGTTGCTGTAGGGGACAGATTATTGTTCTATAATCATCTCCTAGTTCTAAAGGGAGAGGTTCCTGCTGGTCCTGTAAGGGACAGATAATTGTTATAAAATCATCGCCTACTCCTATAGGGTCAGGTTCCTGTTGTTGCTGTAAGGGACAGATTATTATTGTTCTATAATCATCTCCTAGTTCTAAAGGGAGAGGTTCCTGCTGGTCCTGTAAGGGACAGATAATTGTTCTAAAATCATCGCCTACTCCTATAGGGTCAGGTTCCTGCTGTTGCTGTAAGGGACAGATTATTATTGTTCTATAATCATCTCCTAGTTCTAAAAGGAGAGGTTCCTGCTTGTCCTGTAAGGGACAGATAATTGTTCTAAAATCATCACCTACTCCTATAGAGTCAGGTTCCTGCTGCTCCTGTAGAAGAAGAAGAATTTATTATTCATTTTTTTTGTATTAATAAATACTTAACCGCTTACCAACCGGAAGGTTTTCCAGCTTTAGGAGCAGAGCACTTTTTGCGATTTGGCACTGCGTCGCTTTACCTGACAGGTGCGCGGTCGTGCAACGCTGCACCCAAACAAAACTTGCGTCCTTTTTTTCCCACAAATAGAGCTTTCTTTTGGTGGTATTTGATCGCCTCTGCGTCATTTCTGATCGCCGCTATAAACAAAAAAAGAGCAACCGTTTTGCAAAAAAACCCACATTTCTTACTTTTTGCTAAAATTCAAATCCAAAAAAAATATAAAAAAACATTTTTTTCACCGGTTTTGGCCGATTTATATTCTTCCTCATATTTGTGATAAAAAAAATTACAATTGGCGTTTATTGATTGGTTTGCGCAAAAGTGGCCACGTTTACGGATGATGAGAATTAATTTCTGGGGTTTTTATTTTTTTTATTTTTTACTAGTAATGGCGGCGATCTGCGATTTTTAGCGGTACTGCGATATTGCAGCGGACATGTCGGACATTTTTGACACTTTTTTGGGACCAATGACATTTATTCAGCGATCAGAAATTTAAATGTCCACTGATTACTGTATAAATGTCATTGGCATTGAAGGGGTTAACCGGG